>JAMXBB010000005.1:75593251-75851893 GCA_024138015.1 Lumnitzera littorea
CCACATATGGTGTAGTTTGTTGGGGGTGTAGTGGGTTGGGGAAAGAGAAAAAGAAAAAAAGGGAAAAGGAAAAAAAAAAAAAAAAGAGGTGACACATGTCACCTGTAGGTAATGCTACGTGATACTTTATATTTGATGCTATGTGGCATTATCTAAAATTTGCTAAGTGGCGCTAATATAGTGCCACTTGACTGATGACATGTTAATATGTGGTGCTACTCAGAGCAGTACGTACTACATGTGAGTCAAAATTTGACCCAAGCCTTCTTTTCCTCTCCCTTACTATTTATTGAGTCTAGAAGCCTGAAATGGAGAAATGACAACTTTTTCCATATTGTATCGAGTATTTTTTATCCAATTTCACTTACTTTTTGACCTTAAAAATCATAGAAGAATATGAAATAGAAAGGATGCAGATAATACTATTTAGGCATGTCCAATTTTTTAATCTTTATTGAAGGAAAATGCATCAAGAAAAATAATAAAAATTAGGTAACTCTTACATGTACAATATATGCACCCTTGTTTAATTTGATAAATTAGATCCATTTTGCGCAAATCCATTACAAAATAAAGGCATAGAATAGGTAATAAGATATTGTAGGATAGATTTACATCTTTAATTTCCAATAAATCAATAAAAAAATATCAAAATTGGATAAAAGAAATTAAAAATAAATGAAACTTGAGATATTCATCGGAGGTGCAATAAAGAATCACCTTTTCACAAATATGAATGTTTCTTAAGCCTCAATCCTAACTTCACACTATAAATAGAACTTTCTAGCAATCATTCCAACACAAACAAATAACTAATTAGCTCAACGCATTCAAGAAATTACTACTTTCTCTATTTGTAAGGTTTTATTGTATGACTTACCCTCTCTATCTCTTTAATTTCTCACTTCTAAAGGAAAATTGAAGCAAACAAAAAACGTAGGAATTTCCTCACTCTTTAAAGATTATAACCCATCAGCTAATTTTACGTAATTACGCTCAACAAGAATTCAATTTTAGGTTGAATTAAGAACACTCAATTCTAAGGTCTATTCATAATGTTTTTTGGTTTTTTAGATAATTGGGGATTTACACTCAAGACTTCTAGAAATTGGTTGAGGGTTTTTGAAGACCCACACATCAGGAGTTGAAAATTGTCGCCACCTCTACAAGAATAAGCTTGGAAGCACCCTAAACCGGCAACCTGTTTAATAGTATGTAAGGTAAGCACTTAATCTTATGCATATTCTTGTTTAAATAGATGGTTTGATGCAAATTTTTCTTGTAATTTGTGAAGTAAATTGTTTATATGACTTAAATGATATTGTACCATGTTTTAACATTACTTTGTTAAATCAAATCTAATTTATGTAATAAAATCTAATTGATAATATGTTGTGAAATATGAAATGTTTAGGTTTTTAGGTATATAGAATATTGTAAATTATGTTTTGTGATGTAGAATTAATATGGATAATATAATGTAAATTATAGTATGTAAATGATTGATGTGATGAAAAATATGTATCCTCATGACATGTAATAAATTAGATTAAATAATTATGTAATATATGATATGTAACTTGTTGATGTAACATGTATATAATTAATATTTTCATGAACTTTGTGACAATTAGTGTAACGTAGTTTTTAACTTATAAATTAATTAAATAATGTGGTTATACATGTAATAAATGTTGTTATATAATGTGTAATGATATGCTTTGTGACATATGAAAAATATTTGAGACAAAATAAAATAGGTGCATGATAAATAAATGTGTGCATTGATAATCTATGCTTATATATATGTGATTTTATGTGATGATCAATATTTAATATACTTATAACATATGAAAATTATGTTTTTGCAGTGTATTTGTGTAATATGGATATATTGTCTATTATTAAGGAAACATTTTCAAAATTAAAAGGAGTCTTTTCTTTATAGAAATATTTTCTCACACTTGGAAATATAGTTTTTATAAATAAAAATTTCTAACTAGACCATTTTCAATAGTAGAAATTCTTAGGATTTGTTTTAAAAGCTGGACAAAAATTATTTATTTTACAAATTGACTAACATGTAATAATCTAAAGTAGAATATTTTGTAAATAAAACATACCAACTCACTAAAATTTTCATAAAATATTGTTTAGAACTACATGGGCTTAATCTTAGCTAGTAGGTACATAAAAACTGCAGGTGACCCTAAAGAAGGTAAAAAAACTACTTTTCCCCTATTCTTAATAGGAAAGCCCTTTTTTATTTTGAAAAATGCCATGAGAAATTGAAGGTCCAATTCTATATTTTATGGATTTCTTTTATGGTAGCCACAAAGGTTTTAATAAATTAGCCTCCAAATCTATATTCTCTGGTTTCTTTTTTCTAAAATCTATTTTTAAGAAAAACCCGTGGAATAGTAGTTGAAATTAAGATCCATCCACTCATGTGCTTTAATTTCACTTTTTTCCTAGCTTGGTTAAGGGTGACTCCATTTTTTTCTTAAAAAGATGTTTTTTCTTTTAAAAATTTAATTATTTCCTAATTTGATCAAGAGACTTATATTAAAACAGGTTAGATTTAGTATAAGTCTAATTAGGAAAAGGGACATCGAATTTTTAGCTAGACATAGATAAATGAAAATCTTCTTATTCTCTTTTAATTATGTTCTTAACTTCTTGTTTTTATGTTATTATTACTTATAACTTGTTCATTTCATCATATGAAATGAAAGAGGAATTGAATTATAACTCAATATGAATAAATAGACATGTCGATATGCCCTAAGTCTAAAGAATCAATAAAGGCTGGATCTTTGATGTTGAACCATGGACAAGAGCAAACCTTTATATGTTTTAAGGTTTAATATTGAAGGTTATATATTTTTTGTGTTTTTATATTTTGGAAAAATGTGAAATAAAGGAGCATGGACAAATATCAATTAATAGAGTGATTTTGATAAATGAAATGGGAATGGAATCCTACTTTAGGTTTTAGTCATATAAACATAATATATTATTAATAACACGTTGCAATACATGCTTGCAAAAGACTTTTATTTGATTTAACAAAAGGTTCAATCTATAAACTGATAACAAAATCTCGCAAAAACTGTTTGATAATGAGGAAAAGAAGTTTAAATAATAACCTTAGATAGGATGGTAAAGTCATAAAATAAACTAACTAATAAATAAAAGATAAATCATAATTAATAAAAAGTTGCATCATCATTATTAACTATCGTTTGGATGTTAAAAACCTTGGTGATTGGATGCTAGGCCAATATTAGCTAGCATCTAAATGCTAATAACTTTTGGTGTTCGAGTGCTAGGCAGTTCTTCATTCTAGTCAATTTTGCTTCCCTTAGTGTTTGGATGGTATCTCTTATGGCATCTAGGCATTAATTAAATACTCATTTCCACTACTTTTATCTACTCCTCAATCAGTACTTCGACCTCTAGCTCTATTTATTACTCCATGGATCATGTCACGTGTAATTTAAGGAATTATATTAGGATAAAAGTAAAATATATGTTATATAACCAAAACTTTAACAACTGTTTCATCATCATCTCTTTTACAACTAGATTCATATTTTCTTTCTTTCTTTTTTTATAATTATTGACATCAAATCTCTATAGGCTTGATTTTTAAAGTAAATTAAAAAGATCTACAAGATAGAACAATAACAGAAGCTGTAATTAAATTGGAAAGGTAGAAACTTTCATCAAGGAACATTACAAATGCCATTCAACCCTACTACAAAGGATGGGGTACTATTCATTGTCGATGTTGGGTAAGTTTATCGTTGATCAACACTCCATTGCTAGAGTTTTGAAGTCATCATTATTGGTTGAATTAATTGATGATTACTAGATCCATTGTTGAGTCTTACTCCATTATTAAAGATTGTAGATCTTAATTGATGATATGAAAATCCATCCTATCGAGCATATCTGAAAACACAATCCTCAAAACTTTATAGTTACTGATACTAGCATCATAACCAAATTCATGAATAACATTATAGATCTTCTTGTGTTGAAAATTGAGGCTCACTATCATGTTTTTAGGTAAAGCTAAAAACTTTTTGGTGGTGGGATAACACAAAAAAGTGGATAACCCAAAACTTATAGCCCCAACATGAGACAAATTAACTAAGGTACTACAACCTACAATTATAAGGTTTTTAAAGTAAAGTTTATGAGGAATAGTACTATCGGTGGTGACAAAATTGCTACCTTATGTTTTATCTTTTGAAAGAATAAATAAAACATTCATTCTTATAGCTTTGCACAAGCATCTTGAGTAAAGGATAGTGAAGATTGTTGTTGTTTCTACAAGAATGCATGGAAATGAAATGTCGGTCTTAAGTTAATGGGTTTCAATATTTGCAAACACATTAGAAACATAATAGAGATTTGATGAGAGAAAGAGAGCAGAGAAGGATCAAGAGAGAGAAAGAGAAGAAGAAGAGGACAAGATGATCTTTTAACTTCTATGATGGATTCTATATTTATAACTCTTTTTGTTCAACTCAACAATATAATGTTATTGATAAAACAATGTATAACAAATATTATGCATAAGACATACTAAATAGATTAAGTCATACAAGATATAATTGATATCTATATGATATTTTATGTAAGTTAGATAATATTCAAAAATAAAAATGCAAGATATTTATCATTTTGTAAATTTGGAACAGGAAAAAGATTTGAAATTTGGCATTAATGTAGCAATTGGATGTTGTTAGTTCTATCTTATAATGGATACCTTAATTACATATTGGCTAATATTACTTTTTTTTTTCAAAACAATTTGATATTGTTTATTATAAGATATAAAAGCTTTGTTTTAGTTAGGGTCTTTGTAGGAATGTCAAGTTCCTCTTTAACTAAGTTTAATTTTACCTTTTGAATTTTTAATGTAGCTGGATGATAATTGAACTTATATCGATTAATAGAACATCCTTTTGCTAACATTAAATGATAGGTATGGGCCTAGGCTCTTATAATATGGCCCTTTATTTATTAATTTTTCCCATTAGTACAAGCTTCATTGGGAACAATTTCTTAGGTTAAGGGAGCTAGGGCTCCTATAGGCTCCCTTAGACTCACCTAAAGTTTTACAAGGAACATCATAGGTTTTAGATCTTGTTTGAACTCTATCCTTGGGTGGAAAAGGTTTTGCATTACAAAAAAAAGTACATTTACTTGTGACTAAACTTTTTATAACTATATACATGTATACATAGATCATGTAGTAGATTTTTTAAAGAAAATTTTAAGAAATTTTGCTATGTTTATACAATAGAAAATCTATCAGAAAGAGAAAGAGATAAGGAGGAACACAAGTGGTGGCAATTGGTGAACAATTTTGTATGTGGCAGAGGGAAAGTGTGTTACTTATTAAGGAGAAATATGAAGGTAGTGGTTACTATAATAAAGGTGATAACAGAGATATAGTTGTATGAAGAGATAAAGTAACGTAGAGGAGAGAGATAGAGATAAAGAGTGCAAGGTAAGAGAGAGGTGAGTAGAGTGATGGTGTAGGTAAGGTTCAAACATAAGAATTCTATTAGAGGTATGAGAAAGAATGTTGATGATGTCAATTGGAAATGGAAAAGGAAGAAGAAAGAAAAAGAAGTAAGGTATTATTAGAGTAGATGAAAATTTTAGTTTACAAAACAACATTTTGATATATGGAATTAAGGTAAGTTTCATGCATCAACTGTAGCTTAGCTGACAAAAATGGACTATAGTAAACCTAATTGGTTAATACTTGGCCTTATATCCATAAGGTTATGCTATTGACCCAATTTCTTTTTGGTTGACTAAACTTCCTAGATAAAACAAAACTAAAATTTCAAAATTGCTATTTAGACTTATTATTTAACTTTTTCATTAATTTAAATTTCTAAATTAGTTGGTATTACTTATTGAAAGTTAAAATCATCAATAATATCTACTAGCCTACATGCCTCTACTCATTCGGTAATGTTTAAAAAGAAGCGTTCTCAATATGATGTAACTAGTTGAAAATTGATAAATGCATTATGCATGACCTGATGATTGACAATCCTCTTAGATGTGACTCATGTTATGTTGATGAGTCCTAACATTGAACTCACAATATAATTATGATGCATAACACGCTTACCCTCATCATTTATCATAATATATACTTCACCTATGTACGTAGATGGTTTTATGAGGACAAACTTTACTCATCATTTACTTCTGTTGTTTACTATACTAATTACTAAATTCTTTTATCATTCTTTTATTAGTTACTTTAGTTGCTATGCTCAAAGCTTGAAGCATATATAATTTACTGTGTACCCTTTCCTAGTTGATTCACATACATCCAATGCTTAGTTGATACCTAGAAGTGAAATAGATCCATATGTTAGGCATTATGTGTAGTAAGTAACCTAACTAACCAATGGACAACATACTTTATGCTCATTAAAATGGTTTGGCCTTTGAAAACAATGGACATTTATTCTCATAGAGTAAGCTATTATCTATATTGGTTAAGGAAGATGATGCGTCTCTAGGGTTAAAACACAAGAAGTCTGCACCATAATGAAAACAAACAAGAAAAGGTTAGTAAAGCTTACAAGTAGCTTGTAGGATGTGATGTACCAATGAGCTCAACATAGCCTATACTTTACTTGATATGATGCAAAAGTATTGATTAGAGTCACTCACTACTATTCCTTGCTAAAGGGAATAGATAAGATTGGGGGAGTACATGAGGGTTACTTTAGAAAAGAAAGTTCTATATTCTTTTTGTTTATGAAAATTGATGTCTATGCACAAGAAAATGAGGTTTATATATATGGCCTCTCTAAGGTTACATGAGTGGAAAAGACAAAAGAGTAAAAATACACAAGATTCTTAGTACTTACTAAAAGGGGTAAAATTGGCAAATAACAAATGGAATATGTTAAAGAATGTCCTCAGATCTAGAGCCAAGTAGACATGTGTGGGTCTTTACTTTAGTATTTTGACAAAGAGGACAGAAGCATACCATGCTTAGTTGTTCTTAGGAAGGTAAAGTCTTAAGTAGCTAAGGTAGATCAGTGTCTAAGGAAGAACAGCTTAGTAAGAATAAGGGAGAATGATGGATGGATTTCACAAACTGATCTAGATTAGGTCAGTGCTTGGTTGTTGGCTCAATGCTTGGGTTCAAGGTTACATTAAGTCGAATAGTAAAACAAATCAACTAGAGGATGAGCCTAGTTTTAGTCTACCTAGGGGTTAGGTCGGAGGATGGGGATGTATTGGTCATGATGATAGCTCAGTGTTCATGATGGTGGAAATGTAGTAAGCCTTTGATGGAATCCTTATCCCTTAATGGTTCACAAGCTAAGAAACGTCAAGTGAGTCCAGATAGACCTTTTGCTTGGCTCCTAGTGATTATTTAATGGGGTTAATTCCCATCATTTTCCCATAGGTTGAAAAGATTTGGCCTTAAATTTATGGGTCTTCTTCATATGGCATTTCTTCTTTAGCTAGTCGATGGGGACTTAAGTCGGTTATGCTAAAGGTAGAAGAGACTCCATAGTTCTTAAGCAACTCAATTTGGTAGGTGTTGTTGTTGATCTTCTTCAATACTTAGAATGGACCATTAGCTTAGGGAGATAACTTGATAGGGATCAAGGATCGATTACACACTCCCGAACTGGAGGGCTCTCTTAGATGGTTCACCAAGTTATTTAAGGTAAGTTAAGCATTGAGGAGCAGTGTTTACCCCAGTCCAACCTACTGAGCTACATTGTTATCCATACCATTTAAGAACCTGCTAAGGTGATCAGTTGACATGCCGAGCTGACCCCTTTGCAACATACTATTCTAAGCACTAAATTAGGATACAGCCATCCCTATAGTATTGAGGCCGAGTTAACGATTGTTAGGAGTTAACCATCTAAGGTCAACTTGAATGTGAGTTGTCCTTGAGCTAACCATTGTCTAGTCTTAGCAATCAGAGCTGTCGAACTACCAATGTCGACTAAACCTAATCAAAGCCCACCCTTGCTTGGCTTGTAGTGTTATTGGAACTATAGAATGAACAAAATTACGTACACATTATCCCTTCTAACATCCGTACTATCCTTTCTAACAAAGGATATTTTTTTTTGCATGATTACATGCTTTCTTTGTAAATTATTCTCCTTTTTGCTTAGCTAATAGGGATCCATTTTTGAAATTTTCTATAATTTAGGACTTACCCTAATTGGGTACTATAAATACTTACATATTGTAATAGCCATAACATGAATATATGGAGAATACACTGAAATTTCGCACCCTTTTGAGCTAAGTGTCCTTCTGCTTACTCTTGACTTATTCTTGTCTAGCATGTTGAGTGTATACTAGTGGAGAGTGACCTCTAGCCATACTTGTGCATCATATCAAGTGTGACCCAAGCTCGTGTGAGGCGTTGGTGCATCATATCCATTGTCGATGCACGGGAACCCCTACTCATCCTCTACTATTATTTACTTTTTTAAGCCATCTTGTAGCCTAGACTTACCCTTTGGTAATGCTTAATATTGGGTTTGTATGTTCATCTACGAATCCATATTACAACCTGTTCTTCCTTAGTTATGGAAACCTTTCTCAACTAAAGTGAATCTACACTAAGTCACTTGGACTTAAGGTAATAGCTCGATGGCCTTGATTACCAATCGCATATTGTCTCTTATTGAACTTTACAATCTATTGGGTCACATGTTGATGCAGTTTATATAGTCCTTAGACTTGGTCTACTCAAGATTAACTCTCTTTAAGGGCTATTAGGGTATGAAGCAAATCAAAGGGAATAGTTGGGTTAAGGTTATAGATGACTTCAAAGGGGGGTATTTCCATTAATGCTATAAGCAGTCCAATTATAAGTGAACCCTATGAAGGGTAAGCATAGATGCTAATCCTTCAGGTTCTTTCCTACAATAGCTTAGAATAATGTTCTTAATAACCTATTCACCACCTTAGTTTGATCGTCAGTCTATGGGTAGCTATTGGAGCTTAATACAAGCTTAATGCTAAGTCTTCTCATAAGGTTTTCTAGAAATAGCTCCAAAATTTCGTGTCTCACTCTAATATGATGGACTTAGGAACTTTATGTAGTTAGGTGACCTTTTACAAAAGTAAATCAGCAATATATAAAGCATTGTTAGTTTGGTAGCATAGGATGAAGTGTACCATTTTGATGAAGCGATGTTTGGGGCAACCCTAGGACGAAGTCTATACTGAGGTTGGCCTAAGGTGAGGTTGGCATTGGTAGGAGCATATATTCTCCACGAGGTCTTCCCTTTGCCTGCTTACAGATGTCATAACTACTAATGGCCTTATGGACATCCTTAGCTATCTTAGTCTCACCAAAGTACCTAGACAAGCCTTTACTATGAGCTTCTTGAACCAATAGCTCACAAGTAGAATAGCTTAGAATGTCCAATCTTCTATCCTTGAACAAGTACCCAACCTTTATATAATACCTACCAACTGCAATCCTATCCTTGTGCTTCTCAATAATTAGATCGAAGTAGGGGTCTTAAGCGCATTGCTTAGTAATGAGAGAGAATTCCAACAACTTGTTTTTTAGTGTAATGAATAGAGTTTGCTATTAAGAAAGAGCATTTGCAACCACATTAGCAATACCCTTCTTATGCTTGATAACATAGGAAAAACATTCCATGAATTTAAGCCATTTAGCTTGCCTCTTTGAGAGCTTGTTCTGACTTCTAAAGTGTTTCGAGGATTTGTAGTCCATACAGATGACAAACTATTAGGGTAACAAGTAATACTACCATACAATAAGAGCTTGAGTTTTGAATGTAGTCTTCCATTTGTCCCTTGGTCTCATTCGAATTTGATGGTAACTGGACTTTAGGTCAATCTTGCTAAAAAGTCTCGCACTATGCGGATCATCAAGTATATAGTATAATCTCGGGATAAGGTACCAATATTTCATAGTTATCTTGTTGATTACACTACTATTTACGTACATATGCTAGGTACCATCATTTTTTAGCATAAGTAAGGCTAAGACAACATAAGGATTAAGACTTTCTCTCATGTAACCTTTCTTTAATAGTTGGTTGACTTGTCTTTAAAGCTTAGTTGCTTGCTTGGGATTCATCCAATAGGCGGGTTTATTAGGTAAGGTAGCACTAGGTGTCAGGTTGATACAATGCTCAATCCCTCAAAAAGGCAGTAATCCTTAAGTAAATTGCACAAGAAAAAGGTCAGCATATTCTTTAAGAAACTATTGGATTTCATTAGGCAACTCAACTTGCTCCTTCAACTCTAAAAGCCTTCCAATCAATAAGAAGGTTGGCATGTTGGATTCGATAGCTTCTCAAAGCTTAAAACGATTGAGAAGTAAGGTCTTCTTAAATCTTTGGGCTAACTTGGCTTACAACTCATTAACTTAACTTGAGTTCATTGGGTTTAGGGTACTCTTTCTCCCATCCTTCTCAAATGCATATGTATTCTTGTACCCATCATGTATGACTTGCCAATCAAATAACTAAGGTCATCCTAATAGCACATAGGACATATACATAGGTAACATGTTACAAAGAACCTCATTAGTATAGTTGCCAATAGATATTGGTAAGAGCATTTCTTGAGTAACACGTAGTTTTCCCTTCTCATTTAGCCAGTATAGCTTATATAGCCTTGAATGCGATAAGGTGGGTAACTGAAGCTTCTAGACTTATTTTGTAGATACGATATTGGTGCGACTCTCACTATCTACAATGAGTGCATACATTTGGTCATTTACCTTACAAGTAATGCGAAACAAGTTTTTCCCTTTGTTCTTCCTTAATAAATGGTTCAAGGCTTAAAGCTCATCGAATAATTAGGGTTAACTTGTCCAGGTCATCAATAAACACATTTTCTTCAACAAATTCTTCATTGCACACCTAGGTGCTTTCCTTTAGTTCAACCTTTCTTCACACCCTTCATTAGTACTTTCTATCTCAATAATTAGTACCTCACCCTTAATAACCATAGTACGTCGATTGGGATATTAGGCTACCATGTATTCAAAACCTTGGCATTTAAAGCTCTCGATTTGGATAGTACTCTATCTTGAGCCTTGTCCTTTCTTAAAGTCCTCTTTAGTGCTTCATTGTTGATAAGGCAGCTCTTTTGCTCGATCATGATGTTGGCTCGTCTACCTAGCTTAATACTATATTGAACTTAGTGACTATTTTGGATGGGTTGACTAGATTAGGTAGGTCGATTAGGTTAGATCGGCATGTTCTTCCTTTGTCTCTCCACAAGTTGGGAATACTTATGGCCTCATCTAGGGTGGTGAATTGTTGAAGCTCTACTACATCTCAGACCTCAAATCCCTACCCAGTAAGGAATGTTGACATTGTTTGAGCGAAAGGTTCATTGACCTCACATTGGATCATGGCATTTAAAACTCATATACGTACTCATCAACAGTTTAACTTCCTAGTTTTAGTTCTTAGAGCTACGCAAATGTATCTTGTGAGTAAATATCCAGCATGAACCTTGCTTTAGGAACTCTCTTCATCTCAGACTAAGTACTAAACTCTCTATATCCGTCCCTTCTATCCATGTTCTAAAAGTTCTTCCACTACATCACGAAATGTCTAAATAATTCTAATATGGCTATCCTTACTTTTTCATGGTCCTTGTATTGATAAAAGTCAAAAACTCGCTTTACCTTCTCTTCCTAATCAAGTTACTCATCAATGTCTTTAGTACCATTGAAGATTGAGATCTGGAGCCTTACATAATCGGTAGCTCAAGGTACTCGAGCTCTCTCTTCTACTTCACAGTACTCCTCTCCATCTACCTCATTTGCATTACCTAAGTCTATTCTCTTTCGCACTTATCCTCCTACTCCTTCACCTTGGCCTTATCGAGTTGCAAATTGCCTTCTGCCAGGTTAAGCATCATGAACATCATTCCTAACTTCAGGAACAACTCAAGGGGTGTTGTAAACAATTTCAGTAGGTTAGGTGGCCAAGTTGTGAATTGCTTGAGTCAACTTAGCCATCTTATCGATCAATTCATCGAATTGTACATTGAAACTTCTAAGGGTAGCTTAAGGTTGTTGACTATGGTGGATAAAACCACTATCATTGTCTCCAATTCCAACATTTACACTCTAATCAATCATATTGTCTAAACTTAGCCTTAATCACTTCGATACAAAATAAACACTCGCTCCTTCGTTTATTACCTAGAAATAATACACTCCATTTACTAATAATTAACCTTCTCACTCACAACTTCTTCAAACAAAAACTAAACCTAACAACTAACCTTGCTCTATTATAGAATTCAATACAATAGTTGACTTCATTGAACCCTAAATAGAGATAATTAGCTAGTACTTTACTCTGCTTTCCAATGCTTAAAATAGAACGAAATATAGTATGACACAATACTCAATAACCAAAACAACATGGTCACTATTTCTACCACTTAATACTGCAACGAACGCATATACACATAATACACTTACCCATAGCAATGGTTAACACAATGCAATTGTAGTATGATGCACAAGACAGTGACTTACTGATTACGAATCTTTGCTCTGATACTAAGATGATATGCTACCTTGAGAACTGATAAGGGTGGCAATATTAGGGTGGGTCCAAGCTCATACAAAGCTTGAAAATGAAGATGGAAACACATAAAATAAGATCAAGCAAACTACGAACAATCTTGAAGATATGACACAATAAGGTATTTCTGTTGACTCATAAGTTAGCTCAAGATGATGCATGAGTAACTTAGTAAGGTCACTCATCACCTAACCTTACTCAAGGGAAAAAATAAGAGTAAGAATGCAAGCAATAAGCTTATAGAAGGAAAGTTTAGTATATCCAAGATAATATGATGAAATGTTGTTCATGTGGCTACATGCTAAGGGGGTATTTTATACCTACATTTCTAGGGCAACATTCTATATGTGCAAAAGAAAAAATGGAATTACCCTAAATAAGCAAAATATGAGAAAGGAATACGGGTATAAAAGAAAATGCAGCAATAGAAACTTTAGGTGGCAGATTCTATCACGTGGGGATTAAGACATGTAGATGGCTACTATGGGAGGGGCATTTGAAGAAGAAACTAACAAAATAATACAATTGGATTAAGTGGATTCTAAGTTGTGCTGTAGGTATTGTTGGACTAGTTGACTTGTGTAGGACCTTTATAGCTCGGAGTAGAGATGACTGAGCTAATGGGTAAGCTTGCCAAGCTATTTGAAACAAGATAGGGAGGTCTTTAAGTTAGTATTTTGAGATCATCGACAAAGAACAAGGTAGGGAATGGCTCCATAGTTGTAGGAGGTTACCAACAAACAAGTGCTTGGACTCTTCATGTGTTGTTTGGCAAGAGAGGACTTGCTTGGCAAGGCTCTCAAGGCTAAGTACCTGTGCTTGAGCTTAGGTTAGAGGTCTAGTGGGTTGATTCCTATTAGCACTATATAGTAATATATCATTAAAGTACACAATCATACCCTTTCCAATTTGTAATACCATTAGGGTGTTGGTCAATGCTAACTGAATCAAGTGAGATTTTATAGCTAAGCTATAAAATTTAGAAGAAATTATTTTGTGAAGTCGAATCACTAAAATAATGCATATATGTGAAGCAATTAAATAATGTCTTGGGTTAATCGGAACTGAAAGTCATTTAAAAAGTGAAGCTCATGACTAGGCTCAACGATATTATTTAAAGTGATATATGCTTAGGAAGTATAATTTATATATTAAAAGCATATAAATAAAAAAGGATTATGATATGAAATAAAGCCTTGTAGAAGCTTGGAACTCCCTTATAGAAGCTTCCATTTATATGTGGAAAACATAAAATAATTAAGGAAATAAATAAATAAAACAATTAAGGTGATTTTATCAAAACCAAAAGTTGCATATGGATTTAAAAACCAAAATCATAGATGCACATGGTTTTCAAAAGCAAAACAAGGAGAGTAGGTGGTTTTTTGCACAAGGTTTTAGATACAAGCATAACACTTGTCCATCATGTGTCCAACTCAAGCATCTATAAATAATCAAAACCATCTTCATTTACAATCTTTGGCTAGATTTCATCCTAAGAAAATTAAAGGAGCTCATTTAAGTTATTTAGAAACTAGAGAAAATTAATCAAAAAATAGCATGGAATCTAAGCGTACGTAGAACTTGAGGCAAACAACTACCTAGGACTAAGCAGCCACCATCACTAGGCTCCAAAAGCAATGCCTAGGTGGACCAACAAGGCCTTAGCGGCATACGGTAATCGGAGCTTATGGAGGTAGTGAGTTTCAATTTTTACCAAGTTTTCAATAATTTGTTAAAAATAGTAAATTAACTTGAAAAATTATGAAAATTTTCATTCTTAAGTTATTTTTGGTATAATTTCATGGAAAAATATCAATTTTTGAAACTATGCATGTTATATATATAATTATTAAGAAACGAGCCATTCCAAGCATATTTTTTATTTGATTTCCAAAAGGGAAAAGGACATTGTTTCAAGCTGAAGCTTTTTCTGTAAACTCTTCATAATATTTATTATTAAGCTATGTCAAAAGTTCCCCTAAGTTTACTTGGCAGATTCTTGTTAGTTTTGATTTATCAAAAATTGCCAAATTTGAAAATTTAGGAAATTAGTTGATTTTCAAGTATTGTTAGTCAAATATGATTTTTATTCATATTTTGAGTACTAAAATGATATTTTATCTGGATGCATGAGTTTTTGGATGAAAAGGTGACCAAACATGTGATTTATCACATTTTTATAAGTCAAAATTAGTGTTTTTATGAAATTGGAGTGGAGATGTATTGAAAATGAGCATGTACGTGTTTTTAAAAAATTGTCCAAACTTGAAATATGATCTTAGGAATGGTTTTACTATTATTGGTCATGTCCAAAACTTGGTGAGTCTTAATGGTTACATAGAGTCTTAACAAGTTTAGGCATCATTTAGCTATATAGAAGTTTGCTTATGAAGTTCTTAATGTGACAGTTAGTAGAAACATCTATAGAAGGTCTCCAGTGAGATACCAAATTAAGTGAACTAAAATATATTCAAGTAGAAGCTTTAGTAGAAGGTTCTTTAGCAAAACATAAAGTAGAAACTAAAAGTAAAATATGAGTAAAAGCTTCCCTGACCATGAATCCTAGGACCAACCTTAAGTAGAAGGTTAGTAAAAGGTATGAGCAACGAAGTTAATAAGGATCCTTCAGTAGTAGAAGGTTAAATAATAAGGATCTAAACAAAAATGAACATATAGAAGGTCGTATGTACTAATGAAATTCTCTTACCTAAAAAGCTAAGGTACACATCCTTAATTTACAAACACACTTAAGCTTTAATGAATCATTTATGCAACTTGTAAACACTAAGTATAAATTTTAGTCATAGGTTACCTAAATAAAAGAAGCTCGATGACACTAATAAAGGTGAAGGACACTAGTAGCAGGTAAGTGCATATTGTATGTTTAGGAGTAATCTTATTTCTACTCATTAGGTTACAAGTTATGCAGTTTATATGATATGTACTTGACTGATTGAGCTTGACTTTGAATTCATGGAGCAATATTTGCTGATTATGTGATGTCCTTAAACATGTAATGGAGTGATTGTGCTTGGTTTTGAATCTTGAGTTTGTTATCATGAATGTATTGATTGAATGATATCTGTAATGATGCATTTAAACTATGGGAAACATTAGAAAATGGTTCAACCTTCAAGGTGTTCACTTAAGCGAACCTAATACTAGGTTAAGGATTAAGGCAATAAGAGTCTAAATGAGATTAAAGCAAATTAAAATTTTAGTTGATATAAAGCTCAGACATCTCACTTGATGTGGTGTTTGACACATCATTGGTGCATTCATTGCATGGCATGAAAAGGACCTACAAGTCAGATATTTGAAAGGAAATTGTTTTTCTAAATGAGTCCTTGATTTGAGAAAAAGCTTGATTTTTTGCGATTTTGATAAGTTGGGATTTTGAAGCATATAAGCTTACGTATACTCAAGCCTTTCACCTTAATCACTCAATGCGTGATTGCATTTGGTCTAATAGTGATGCTCCTCCTTCGTGGTAAAGGTTGGTGGTCCAACTCCCAAGTAGCTCCTTACAATCACTATAGGTTCTTGGACATTGCATCTATATGCCTGATTGAGTTGACTAATCAAATGAAAAATGAGGCTAGGACATTAGATATTGGATCGATATTGATGCATTAGCTCATGTGTATAAGCATAGCATGCATTTTTGTGAAGACCCTATGGTGGCATAATATTGTTAGACTAAATATCTACTACTAATATGTTATAATAACTGAATATGTGTATGCTGTATTGTATGTTTTATCTACTCTCACTCAGTTTATAGTGAACTGAGTGGATACATGTTATATCTGTAGGTAAAGGCAAAGAATAGGAGGGGTACCACTGCCACTAGGGAGGAAGATTTTGAGAGCGCCTAGGTTGGAGCAGCTGCTTTGAAGGACTTTTGGTTTTTATGATAGACTTAGATAGTCGTTATGTATAAGTCCTATAAAAAGAGTTAGAAAGACTATGACAATTGGTTGTACAAAATTGTAAATATGTAAAGTATTTGTTTTTATAGCCATTGTATATAAAAGGTTAGTCAAATAACCATGGTTTATTGAGCAACAAATGTGACACTCCCATGGTGATGTCATCATAGACCACTTATAGATGTTTCCCATACAAAATGACATGTACACTTGTTTAGTCACATGCCAAGTGTCCTTATCATGTAATTAGTGCAACTTTTATAGGAGGATGCTTGGAGGATAGTAAATCTAGCTTTTGTATGAAGGATTGAGCAACTATGTTCATACAACTTCCTCTATGATTGTACTTAATTGTCTATTGAATGTACACTTAATGTGGAACATGTTCTCTCATTGGTCTTCCTTTAGGCCCAACATTGAGTATAGCATTCTCCACAATACTAGAGTCATTACCTCTCCCTGGTTAACAAAAACACAGGTTTCTTCTTCACTTTCCACTTCAATTCTTCTAGCCTCCTTCTCCTCTTTCTTAGGCTTGTTCTCATCTGAACTATCCATTTTATCACCTTGAAGGACCATAACACGTCAGTTAAGACATTGAGCAACCTTAAGTCCCTAACCTAAGCATTTGAAACACTTTACTTCATTCATCTTACAACCAGAGGATTGTCCTTTTTCATATCTCTTCTTGGTCAATTGTTAATAGGTTGGCCTTTAGGTCACCTTAGCAATTAATAGGTTGGTCGTTCACATCATCTACTTTGGTTAACCTTCCTTACTCAGGCCGACTAGCTCAGCGTAAGGGAACAGCTCAAGAAGTACTCAGGTTTGGTTAAAAGGGCACATTTCTTCTCTATTTCTCGACCCATTGTTGAGCCTAATTTCAATTTTCCTTAATTTACTTTATACTAACCTCAGCCTACTTAATGTAAATTACTCGATATTAAATTAATAAACACATTTTTCTTTTAAAAAATGTTTAAAAAGTACTTTGAAAATATTTTAGGAGTCATCAACTAATAAAACTAGTAAAAGATGAATTAGGGTTTCTTAGGTGGAAGAAATCCTAATCAGGTCACCAATTCGCTAATTTTCTAATTTTTTTTTTTTTTAGAGTACTTTAAGAAAAAAAGCTACATTTGGAGGCTAATGTAGTAAGACACTTGACACCATGTTAAAATAAAAAATATATATTAATGGGCCTTTTTATTTTTATAATTTTTCTAAAAAATTGAGAAAACATGTAAAAAGGCATGAAAATTAAATTTTTATATTTTTTATTACAAATTTTCCCTTAATAAAAATTTTCTGAAATTGGCAACTGCCCTAAATGTGTTTATGTATCCATTAATTAGGATCAAACTGATTATAGTTCTTATTAATTTTAGAAAAACTTCAGTGGATTAGTTCTTTTTATTTTGAAAATGAGCCAAATTTACATTTTTAACTATGTTTTTTTTATTTAGAAAAACCCTAAGAAAAGCCTAATCTTTATTTCTTATTTTTCAAAAAATCTATAAAGTTGAATTAAGTTTTTTACTTTTTTCAAAAAAACCAATCTATACAACAAAATATTTTTATATTTCAAGAAAACCCTAAAAACCTAAAAATGTGATTTTTCTAATAATAACTTAGTAAAATATGCAATTTTCATGCAAATGTGTGAATATTAGTAAAAAAGTTATGAATTTTCTCAAAAATGCAATATTTGTGCAAGAAAATGCCAAAAAAAAAAATGTAGTTTTATAAAAAATATGCCAAAAATAGGCAACCAATAATAATTGACACCAAGACCTATAAAGACCCATGTTAGTACCAATTTGTGCAAATAAACTAATCAAACTAACTTTTCTTTTTAATTTTTTTTCTAAATAAAAGAAAAAATATAAAATAAGAAAACCATCAATCACTAAATAAATTACAACTTAAAACTTATATAAAGAAATAAATTATGGTTAGTAAAAGATAAAAACAAACAAATTAAAAAACTAGAGGAATCTACTACCCACCTATTCAATATGGATACAGGTCAGATCTAAGGGTTTACTGCACTTATAGGTCAAATCTTGGGTTGTATCTCGGGTCATCCAAGGGAACTTAGGTCTGGTCTTCTCTTCTTTAATAGCAATTGCCACCTAACGTTGTACGAAAGCTTATAGGCACTTAAACGAGTGGTAACTTCAAGATTTGTGAACTTTTTATTAGCAAAAGGGATCTTAGCCACTATGCCTCAACTTAGAGTGATGGATTTTGAGCTATTTGGTAGTGGTTGGTGGTGTTGTTGAGGTTTGCTGTACGTAGGGCTGTTTTGTGCTGGTCACATGCTATTGTAGGTTGTGTTAACGTGGAAGTGAAGGCATTGATTGTGAGTGTATTGCATAAGAGTGGTATGTTGTAGGTCATGCGATGGTGGCTAGTTGTAGGTTATGTATTGGTTGGCATAGATGTTGACTGGGTGGAGTCACGAGAGAGAGGGTTAGGTAAAGTAGTTGTTGTTATTAGTGAATTTAGAGAGTTGGAAATGTCCTGCAAGAAAAGAAAACTACTTGGTACCACTAATCTAATGCCTAAGTTAGTAAGTAGGAATGAGGAAAGTAAAGTAAGTGGTTAACAATTATTAGATGTCTCTTATAGAGTCTCTTTCCCGTATTTATAAGAGATTGTCATGTCTAATGGAGTAGTTATCGAAATAACTATCAAGACACGTTAAAGCTTCTTGAATGCTCATGCTATGAACTTGAATTCAAATTAGGAATGGATTTGTATTACTTGATAGAATGTTAAGAGTGTAAATTACTCGACGAAGTGCTGAGAATATAGATTACCTGGCCTATCAGCAACCAAATGGATGAGTAAGCGAAGTCATATCAACGCTTGTCAATCCGAGTAGATCAAAACTGACTATCAATAGTTGTTAGGTTCTATTCAAGGTTAGGGATGGTGTTTTCTAGGTCATTTGCAAGAGAAAGAGGATCAATGGGGCTACTGTACAAGGTAGTAGTCATGTAGAGGGTGAGAGAGAAGGCTGTCAATAGTAGGCGGCTGTGTATATATGTGGACTGTTGTTGATAGTGAAGAGTAGGTGAAAGAGAGTTGGATTTACTGTATCAATTTCTATTAGCTTTTCATAAAAATTATTCACCTTTTATAAGATTAATAATTGAATCTTTTGATTAATTTCTGATCATGTTAAACCACACATGGATATGATTCAACTTAGATTTAAATTTTTAACAAATCTCTATTCCATCAGATTTAATAATATCGTTACTAGATTTATGAGTTTCACTAATTATTTAGTTATGATTTTACTCGATCCACTTAAAAATAATAGAGATTTGATAAGACTTATTGTTGGATTCGAATTTTAGAAACCCAACCAACTTTTGCCTTATTTCTGTTTGTTTCTTTGAAACTTTTGAAGAAGAAAATAAGCTGTTACATGATAGGTACATAACTTGAAGGCTAAAAAACAAAATTGTGCCTAAGCACATTATGTAGGGTTCAAACCCTTAATCTGTTAGTATAGACAAGTGATTTTTGCCAATTTTTTTTTAATTTTATTAATTGAGCTAGGTTGATAAAATAAAAATAAATAATAAAATACAATAAAAAATAAAAAACGAAAATTAAAGGAAAAATGAAAAAATTAAAGATTGAGAAAAAGGAAAAAAAAAAAGAAAATCAGGTTAGGTTATAGGAAGTTGAGACAAAAGTCAAGTCATGTCAAGTTAGGTTATGTTGTTAAATTAATTATGGAGATAAGCTGAATTCATTAGTTTTGGACCAAACCAATTTAGGGGCTCAAAATCAAGATTTGTTAAATTATTGGGCTAAATTGGATTGGACTAAGCCTTAAAAGAAAAGCTCAAACTAGTTATGGTTTCTAGAAGCTAGGGTGAATTTAGGTTAAATCAAAAACAAAGATACGAAAGATTAAATTTTGGAGCTTATAAATAACATATTGACAACGGATTCAAGGAGGCTTTTCTCTTTAATCTCATATTCTCCTGTGCACCTAAAAACACTACACACGCGCCACCACACTCCCCCACACATCGCCATACTCCCTCACATGCCATCACCACCCACATCGTCGTATCACACACATGCCACCACCTTACATCCCCTTACAACCACCACATGCTCCGCTACTGCCCAAATACGCGCCATTGCTTAAAGCCTTAGCCAGCATCGTCGAGACCATCACTACTAACACGCTTTAACCATCGCCCAGCATTGCCCATCGTACATACCCCTCCCTTACCTAGTGTCACCCAAAACACTACCTAGGTCATCGCCCCTCTCTCACCTAGCATTGCCTAGAACATTACCCACCATCGCCCAAGCTCTTGCTCAAAATACAGCTTACCATCGCCCAAGTTCTCACCAGTCCACCACCCATAGCATCATCCTAGTTCTTACCCGTGATTGCCCTAGTGCACGCGCATCTTCGCTCACACTCATCCAGCCTTGTCCCACTCATGCCCAACCGTCACCCAAATCTCATCCAACTTCGCCCAGCTTTGCCTACATGCTCGACAAACACCAATAATCCGATGTTAGGTAATTTTGCAATTTTTTTTATTCATTATTTATTTATTTATTTTATTCTAGTAATTTTTATTAATTTGCTTTATTGGTTAGTTATTTTTATGTTTAAGTGCAGGTTTTTTTAATTAATTATTTTCTTGTAAATTTTTAGCTAAATTAGGGTTTTTCTTAAAAAATCATTTTTTTAATAAAAAATACTTGTTTTGAAACTTAGTGATTTTTAGGAAAATAAAAAATCTAAATTCGGTTAGTTAGGGTTTTTTTTTTATTTAATTCAGAAAAATTAGATTTTTTTAGGTTTGTTTTCTTAAAACAATAAATTGATAAAAACGTAAACCTGGTTCGGTTTTCAATATAAAAATGACCTAATCACTAAAAATTTTATGAAAAAAGAACTACGGTTAGTTTGATTTCGATTAACAAGTATGTAGGCAAATTTGGGACAATAGTTAAAAAAAAAAAAGAATTTTCCCTTTTTTAGTAATTTGTAATAAAAGAAAATAAAAAATCATTTTTAGTTACTTTTGTGAATTTAGGTATATTTTTAATATTTTTAGAAAAATTACAAAAAAAAAAAAAACATAAAGCCCATCAATTTCTTTTAGTCTTCACATGATGACTTAGTCTTAATAGGTTAACTCTCAAACTTAGTTTTCTTTAGTTTATTTTTTCTAAAAATTATTTTTTTAGAAAATTCGTAGACTAGTGGTTAAATTAGGGTTTTTCTACCTGAAAACCCTAATTTTAATTTTTTACCGAATGAACTGATTGATGACTCTAATTTTTAAATTTTTTTAAGAAAAGTATTTCTTTAGTTTAATGTCATATAATTTATATTAAGCGAGCTGGGTTTAATATAGATTAAATTAAGCAAAATCAAAATAGGGCTTGACAGAATTGGCAACTCCATTAAGGATACTAGTAGTTTAGCCATGTGAAAGAAAAAATTATTGATGGGCTTTTATTTTATTATTTTATTTATTTATCTTTGTATTATAGTTGTACTAATGGGTTTTTAGTGATGCAAGCCTTAAGAAAAAAAGGCCTGACCTAATGGGTCTTCTTAGGGAATTAAGGGGGGTTCTTTTATTTTAAGTAATCATTTGTGTAATTAGATGTGGTTGGACTTAGGCTACCTTAGGAACCTAGGATGGGCTGCTGTTGTGTAAACCTCAGGTCGTTGGGGTCATTATCTTCACCTGGCGGTGATAGGCAAGCTTACTCATACTTCGATATAGCCCACCAAGCTTTTCGTTAGAAAGCCTTAAAGCTGCAGAGCTTGGGACCCATAGACACCACCCCCTTGCATCATTTTTTGAAATAAGGGTACTTTTTAAAATTATAGGAAAAGTTTGATTTAATCTTCGATCAGTTCATCACCCATTTTCAATTAAAATTTTTTAACCCATATATATAAGTATATACGAGCTTTATTTTTATTAAATCATATTTTGAATATACTTATATATAGGGGTGCTTTTTGACCATGAATTTATCATAATTCTTATAATTTATTAAATTACCAACTTCTATTGCATTGCATACGTGTGCAACATATTGCATTTCTATATTTGATTACATTCGTTTTTCTATGAATATTTTATTTCTAGTGTTATATGTGTATCATTTTTTTTTATTGCCCTTAGTTAGTGCAAAGTTGTGCAATTTCTATGGAAATCTTTGAAAAAGTTGTGAAATTATTAGTATCAGATCCAACTTTATTCTTAATTTAGTGTCTTTGTTGTAAATAGTCGTCAAATTTTTATTTCATTTATATCTTTTTGTAACACAGATATGGAGAGTCAGGGTAGTATTAGTCCAAAGCCCGTTAGCCCAAAGTTCGTTTGTAAAATCCAATTGGATAAGTACTCCTTCCTTGAAGCCATCCTGAAAAATTGGTCGAACTAGCTTTCACCTACTAAGCAAAATCATATCTGTAAGAAGATTAAGATGGTCATATCCTTCATATGGGTCCAGCTCTATTAGCCTATAATCCAGGCCCTTATCCATTACTGGGATCTAGAATTTGCAACTTTCAACTTCGGCCTACATGTATTGACACCCACCATAGAGGAATACTCGTAGCTACTTAGTGTCCTACCCTTCAAAGCAGGCATAGCTATCTTTGATCTCATAGTCCAGCTTAAGAAAATCTTCATGATGCTGTTGAGGGTCAAGAAGTTAACCTTAGCCCCATTCTTATCTTCAAAAGGCTAAAAATATCTCAGTATCCTAAGATTGGTGGAGTGGTTTTCAAGCCCAAATGCCTACCAGAAATATCGCTAGATCTTTTGTGAAGGATATGAATCGTGGGCCAAAAAGAGGGTTAACGCCTTTATTGTAGCAGTGTTTAGAACATTGCTGTTTCTCTTTAGATATGGTCAGGTCCATTATAAGGTTGCTGAGCTAGTGACTCAATTCCTAGCTAGTAAATCTTATATACTGGTACTATTGGTAGAACAGTTTAGGATATGTACCTACTTAAAGAAGCAGGGGTACGGTTATTTCATGGCTAACCTTACAATCCTTACCGTATGGTTTCTTAGTCACATATAGGGGTATGGAGGGAATCTTCTTAGAGAGTCCTTAATAGAGAATATGGACTTGATTGATGAATTTGCCTGCTACCTTAAGGTATCAGATGAAGCTTAGTTTAAGGGATGGGTATCAGTTATCTGCAAAATGCAGCCAACAGACTTTATGTGGATAGCTAGACGGAGCCATTGCACTCAAGCTGTCTTAGGGTGCATCGATTATGCAGGAGTTCCCCTTATCAGTATTACAGGCTATACTGGATATTTCTCAACTCATGTCACCAACAGGTGGGCCCACTACAAGAGATAGCTTACAGAGACTCCTTGGATGTCATCATAGTGAATTACCAAGATCCTTGTCTATCCATGGTAACCCTAATCCAACGACTAATAGAACTTGTGAAGTTGTATGAATGAAGAAAAGTCAAGAAGATAGTCAATGTGAGAACTTTGAGGGGCATAGTCAGAGAATACCGAGCTATTAAGCAATTCATTTATGATTAGTTAAAGAAAAATGGAAAGATACGATATGAAACTCTAGATGTATTTAGATATGAGCTGGATCCAGCACATCTTTGACCCACTGAGCAAGCCTACTGAGAATCCATATGGGCCAGAGTTAAAGTTCAGTTTTAAGAAAGTAATAGGATCATTGAAGGGTTAAGGTTGGAAAATGAGAGACTGTTAGAGGAAAATCAATTGTTTAGGAACAAGATTGGAGAGAGGGATGTTATGGTACGAAGACTTCTGAGGGAAGTTGATGAAGCTCATCCCAGCTAGATCCATCGACTCTTGTAGATATAAGATTTAAGTTTTTTTGAAGATTAGTTAGGATTTTTTCTTTTCCTATCATTTAGTCCATCGTATAAATTGGATCTTATGATTAACAAATTTGCAGCTTTAGTAAATAAAATTTTCATTAATTGTGAAGTCTCTTACTCATTATTATTATTTGTTTATTTGATTTTTAAAAGGAAAAAGAAAAAAGAGGTAGACAGCAGAATAACAAACATCACAAAAATAGGAAACAAAAGAAAAAGGAAAAGAAAAACTCTTTAATCTACCAAAAAGTCTAAAACCTGGGTTTTCGCGTAGGATTTCAAAGATAGCATCCAAGCGAGCAAACTCAACTAGAAACTTGATATTCACTCGTTCTAAGGTAAGGATGTTGACTTAGGGTACTAGAAATGTCAGTCAAATTAAGCCCGACCTAAGAGTAATAACTCTAGAAGAAAACATGAACAAGATGGCTGAACAGATTTAGGTTCTCACTCAGGCTATTGGGATCCTTAACGATAGACAAGGATCTCAAGCTAACTTAAACTGGAATATAGAAACAACCCCTCCCCCTGAGCTGGAAGATGAAGAATAAGCCCCTAATGCTAAGGTATGGAGGAAGGAGATCGAAGAGAAACAACGCGAAATAGAAAGAAAGGTCATGCAGAAGTTAACTAAGAAGATGAAAACCTTATAAATGGTAAATGGGTTTAAGCAAATGGGAATGATCAGTTTATCGAACTACGAAGACAATGAGTTCCTAGAAAGATTTAAGCTGTCAAAATTTGAGAAATAAGATGGGATTGGCTATCCAAAACTCCACATTAGGTTGTACATCAGGAAAATGGGGAAATACATGAAGTATGACAAGGTAATGGTCTAAACTTTTCAAGACAGCTTAATGGGGCTCGCTTTAACTTGGTACACCCAGTTGGACTTGAATGAAATTAATACTTAGGATAAGTTAGCACGGGCTTTCTACAATCATTATAAATTCAACATTGAAGTGGCCCTGTCCAAGTGGGATCTGAACAATCTACGAAAGAAAACCAATGAGAATTTTAATGAATATGCCCAAAGATGGAGGGGCATGACAGCTAGGGTGACTCTACCCTTAACTGAAAAAGATCTGACCTTTGCTTTCATTAATACTCTTGGAAGCCCATATTACCAACACTTAGTTAGGCATCTTGCCTCCAATTCTGCAAAAATTGTAGCCTTAGGAAGTCGAATTAAGGAAGTCATTGCTACTAAGAGGCTCCTTAATCCTGAAACAGCAAAAAAGAAGACACCTCCCTCAAGGTTTTCCAACAAAGCTAAAGAAACCATTATTAGCATTGTTGATACTGGCAACCTTATTAGACCCACAGCTGCAGTAGCTATGACTAGAGGATCTAATCCTCGGCCGAGTCCAAATCAGAACAATCGCCTATAAAGAAGATAGTTTACACATATTCCCATTCCCCTAAGTCTGGTTCTCACACGATTAAGGAAGGAATATCTCTTGACATTTGAAATACTAAGAAAAGGGCAAAGACCAAGGGATTATAACCTATAACTTCAATTTAATTGTCATCTAGGGCAAGTGGGGCATTCTATAAACCAATGTTAGAGACTTAAACATAAAATCTAGGATCTTATTGATGCCAAATTGGTTCAATTGGATTTTATCCAAACTCCTACTCCCAATGTGGCTAACTATCCTCTGCCAAATCATGGACATTCGATCAATATGATCATTGCTAAAGCTTCTAAACCATAAATCAACCTAAACAGTCTCCCCATCACTATTGAGGAAATAGCATAGAATCTAAGGAAGGTTGGGTACTTATGGGATATGAATCTCTAGGATAAGAACCAAACCAAATCGGCGATATATCGACTACTTAAGGAAGGAAAGATAAAGAAAGTCAATATCATGGCCATAACAGTTCCAAAATCGTGAAAGAGAAGTACTTAGAGGGAGCTTAGAAAGAGATATGAAGCTAAAGATCCAACGGTTGACACCCAGGGAGAACCGATAGGGAACATTTAGTATTTGGTGGACTACGGCGATTCACCTGCCATATACGCTGATGCCCTACCCACTAGATGGGGTTTAGAATTTGAGGAAGAAGATAGGCTCATTGCAGAAGACAAGAAGGCGGTTGGGATGGTTGGAATGATTGGAGATCGGCCCAAGCCATTGATTTTTGAATATGATGGAAAGATTAAGAAAGTTAAGGAATCAGGAAAACCTAAGAAGATCACTTTTAATGTCCTAATAGCCTTAGAGAATTATAAAGCAGTACCTTTGGATTACTAAATGGTGAATCAGACAACTAAGGCCTCATTACCCATAGTCGGTGGGCTTACTCACTTAGGGCAAGTTTATGATCAGCATGAGGAAGCCAAGAGGAAATCTACTGTGGGAGAGGCTTCTCAAAAAATCTTTGAAGATACGAAATATAAAGATCAGAATGTTGCCAAGAAGATAGTGAAGGCTAGTTAATACAAGATAATGGACTAATTGGCCAAAATACCAACCCAAATCTCTTTAATGGGCTTGCTGTTGTTATCAAATACTTATCAAGAGGCACTGATTAAAATTCTGAAGGAGGTCAAGGTACCTGAAGGGATTTCTATAGAAAAACTGAGGTTAGTGGTAAACTCAATATTTGCAGTGGATTAGATCTCATTTTCACCAGATAAGCTAGGTAAAGAAGGAGACTAGCACGCAAAGCCCCTCTTCACAATCATTAAGTATGCAGGGAAAGTAGTTGCTCGAGTTTTGATAGATAATGAGTCATCATTAAATGTGTATCCATTGACGATGCTAAATCTACTTGATGTAGAGGCGATTGAAATAAAGCCCAGCTTAATTTCAATAAGGGCTTTTGATGGATCAAAACTAGAGATAATTGGAGAAATTGGGTTGTAGGTTGAAATTGGTCTACAGGTGTTTACTATCCCGTTCTAAGTTCTTGACATCCCGCAAACTTTCAATCTTCTACTAAGAAGACCGTGGATTCATTCAGTAGGGGCAATTTTGTCCAGCCTACATTAGAAAGTAAAGTTCATAGTCGTAAACAGTTGGTTACTATTCTTAGGGAACGTGATTATGAAGTTTACAAAAGAACAACTATTCCCTATATCGGGGATAAAGAATTAGAAGATCCAAGGTTATAAATTTTCAACGAAGTTAGTATGATTGAAGAAGTGAGATAGGGGGCATAGGGTCATTTGAACCAACCTAAGCAGCAAATTGGAATGTTTAGGCTTATGTATGAGCCTATTGAAGAGGAGATTCAAGAAATGAAGGCTAAAAGCAAGAGCAAAAGAGGGGATCAGCTATACCATGCTCACATGGATTTTCTAGACATCTATTAGACATTCCTAGCACCAATTGATGTTCAAGAACTTGAAGTAGCCAATTTATCTAAGGCCCTGACTCAGCAATGCAACATCGGTCCGAATGGGAGAGAAGATGTCGACATACCAATTTCTTTGTGCAATTGGTTTTCCATTCCCATGAATAGGTCTCTCTAGAAACACAAAATTAGATTAATTAAGAATATTTTATTTCAATAATTAGTTTGATTAGTTAGGTCTTTTCTGTTAGATAATTTGAATTAATTCATCCAATAAAATTCATTTCTTTCTTTCTATCAGTTCTTCTTTGTTATTTATTCGTTATCCTTTTCTTTTACTCCTCAGATTCGATAAAAATGATGGACATAATGGATATCTCGTGCATGTAAATGATGAAAGTACTAATATCACCGTCGACCCTACTAGGTTAGATGTTAGATGATATTGAGACTTCAAATGAAATTCGAGAGAATTGGCATCGAGATGAATAGGGTAGAGTGATTATTGATGAACCAACAGATGTGATTAATTTGGGAATAAAGGAAAATGCACGAAATTTGAAAATTGGTGGTGATTTAACAAACAATCAAAAGCAAGAGTTGTCACAATTGTTATTTGAATATTTAGACATATTTTCTTGGTCTTATGAAGATATGCCTAATTTAGACTCATCTATTATGGTTCACAAGTTGCTAACCAGGGAAGAAATTAAACAAAAAAGACAAAAACTTAGACAATTTAGGCCGAACATACTCCTTAAGATAAAAGAAGAAGTGAAGAAGTTGTTAGAAGTCAGATTCATAGAAGTATTAGATTACCCCAAATGGGTAGCCAACGTGGTGCCAATGTTGAAGAAAAATGGGAAAGTTAGGGTCTGCGTAGATTTCCATGATTTAAACAAGGCAACACCAAAGGATAATTTTCCTTTGCCACATATTGATGTATTAGTGGATAACACAACTGGGAATCATTTTTTCTTGTTTATGGATGGTTTCTTAGGGTATAATTAAATTAAAATGGTAGAAGAAGGTAAAATTAAAATAACGTTTGTTACCACCTAGGGAACATTTTGTTATCGCGTAATACCGTTTGGGTTAAAAAACGCTGGGGCAACTTACTAGTGTGCTATAGTTACCTCATTCCATGACATGATGCATCAATAAATTGAAGTTTATGTGGATGATATGATCGCCAAATCCAAAGAGAATGAAAACCATATGGATATTCTATGTAAACTATTTGAGCGATTGAGGAAGTTTCAATTGAAACTGAAACTTGAAAAATGCACTTTTGGAGTGACTTTAGAGAAATTGTTGGGTTTTGTAGTCAGTAAGAGAGGAATCGAAGTAGACCAAGATAAAGTTAAGGCGATTGTAAGCATGCCTACACCTAAGACTGTCAAAGAAGTTAGAGGATTACTAGGGAGATTAAATTACATTACTCGGTTTGTATTACAGCTAACTAATAGATGTAAGTTGTTGTTTAGGCTATTGAGGAAGAATGTCATGATGGAATGGGATGAAGAATGTGAGTACACATTTGCTAAAATCAAAGAATATCTCATGAATCCTCTTGTACTGGTCACTCCTACACCGGGATAGCTGTTGATCCTTTATTTAACAATTCTCCCCAAATCGATGGGGTACATGTTGGGACAGAAGGACAAAAAGGGAAGAAAAGAGCATCCTATATACTATTTGAGTAAGAAATTCACAGAACGTGAGCAAAAGTACTCAAAAGTGGAAAGAACATATTGCGCCTTAGTATGGGTAATGCATAGACTTAGGTAATATACTTTCTATTACTCAATAGATTTGTTGACAAAACATGACCCATTGAGGTATTTAGGGGAAAAGCCGTCATTGATTGGGAGAATATCGAAGTGGCAAAAGCTACTCTTTGAGTTTGATATCAAGTACGTGAGTCAAGGTTCAGTCAAGGGGCAAGCAGTAGCTGATCAATTGGCAAAATACCCATTAAAAGAAGAAGGCGAGGGTTTAGAAGCATAATTTCCTGATGAAAATGTGAGGATGGCAAACGAATTGAGTGGTGAGAAGGTAGGATGGAAAATGTATTTTGATGGAGCAACCAACATGTTTGAATGTGGGATAGGAGCAATATTAGTATTACTTGAGGATAACCATTTTCTAGTGGTAGCAAGATTAACATTCCCATATATCAACAATATCACAGAATATGAAGCCTGCATTTTGAGGCTCAAAATGGCACTAGATATGGGAATGTAAGAATTGAAAGTGTACGGAGATTCTTCCCTTATAATTCTCTAGATCTTAAGGGAATATAAAATGAAGGATGAGAAATTAATACCTTATCACGAACATTTAAGCGAGTTAGTTGAAAAATTCCAAGGGATTTCATTCACTTACATTCCAAGGATCCAGAATCAGTTTGCCGACGCATTGGTGACATTAGCGTTAATGGTGAAAGTTACAGGCGGAATAGAAATTCAACCCTTGAAAATTTTGGTGGAAGAAAAATCAGCTTTTTTCCTTGTAGTTGAAGGGAAGGGAACAAAAGAACCATTGTATCACGACATCAAGAAGTTACTTTAAACAGGAGAATTTCCTGAAGATGCTAATAGAAAAGATAGAAAGACTTTAAGAAGATTGGCTACTCATTTCTTATTAAGTAGGAGCATGTTATACAAGAGATCACTAGATGCAAATTTACTAAGGTGTGTAGATAAAGAGGAAGCCAAGAAGTTGATGAAAGAAGTACATGAGGGAGTTTGTGGTCCTCACATGAATTGGTCTATGCTAACCAGAAAAATCATGAGAATGGGGTATTTCTGGATGACGATGGAATCAGATTGTATCAAGCACGTGATGCACTATCACTTATATCAGGTGTACACTAATAAAATCAACGCTCCTCCCTAAGAATTGCACGTGTTGTCAGCTCCTTAGCCTTTCTTAATGTGGGGAATTGACATGATCAATCCAATTTCGTCAACGGTTTCAAACAGGCATAGATTTATTTTAGTCACGATTGATTATTTTTCTAAGTGGGTAGAAACAGTGTCGTATGCTACAGTGACCAAAGGAATAGTAGTCAAATTCTTGAAAAGAGGCATTATTGCAAGGTATGGTGCACCCGAGTCTATAACAGACAACAGGACAAATTTGAATAACAAGTTGATGAATGAAGTGTACCACTAGTTGAAGATCAATCACAAAAATTCAACTCCATATCAACCTCAAATGAATAGAGCCGTTGAAGCCGCTAATAAGAACATCAAAAGAATTATTGAGAAGATGGCGATTACATATAAAGATTGGCATGAAATGCTTTCCTTTGCTCTCATGGCTTATAGAACCTCAATCAGAACTTCTATGGTGCAACCCTGTATTCATCGGTGTACGAAACTGAAGCAATATTACTAGTAGAAGTAGAAATACCTTCGTTTCAAGTATTGGTAGAAACTCAACTTGATGAAGTAGAGTGGGTGGAGAAGAGAATAGAGCATTTGAATCTCCTAGATGAGTGAAGACTTACATATGTCATGGTCATTGATACCAATAGCGAATGATTTGAGCCTTTAACAAGAAAGTATGCCCGAGGTACTTCAAAGAGGGAGACCTAGTGTTAAAGAAAGTGTTACCCAATGCAAAAGACCCTGGGGCAGGTTCATTCTGAATTACGAAGGCCCTTATGCGGTGAAGAGAGTATTATCAAGAGGTGCATTAGTGTTGACAGAGATAGATGGCCCGAAATTAAGAGGATCGGTGAATTCAGATGCAGTTAAGTTGTATTATCCATGAATATAGAGATTTAACAAAGATTTCAATTTTTCTTGAATATGTTGTAGTTAATCTTTCATCGTTTACAAGTAAAGTTAATATCCATGAATATTTTTGAATTCGGATGATCATTGACCAACAAACACTCCACCAATAAACCTTATTTTTTAGCCTCATACACTTAAATACCAAACACTTACCATTGAGTTTGAATCACCAAAAGAATTGAAATCGAATGTTCTTAATAATTTTATCTTGTTCATTCGAAAAAAGATTTATTATTTAGAAGTCACGAAGAATAGAAATTGAAACTTGAAATTAGACCAAGAAAATTTAAGGTGTGAGCATGTTTTAGTTACAAGACTCAAAGGAAAGAAGAGAATAAAATAAAAGAAGAAAGAAACGAAAAAGTGAAAAGGGAAGAAAGAAGCCAGTACGGACCCTTGGAGAAATTCTGCTAATTGAATGAGTGAATATTAGGAGGCAATGTGAGCATGCCAATCAGTTGCTATCTAGGAAATCCTTCAGTCCTAAGAAAAATAATCTTAAAAGTCATTGAAAAGAAATCTTTAAAGGAATTAAGCTAGTTTTGAAAATTGATCTTAAAGAGATCTATCCTCTTCAGATAAACTAAAAGAACTCTCGGAGAGATCCATCTTCTTTAGATTATCCATCAAGACTAGTTAATGGTTTTAGCCTTATCCTTCCAAGAGAGGCCTCTTTTGAAATTTTTGCTCTATGCTTTTAAGATAAACACCGTTAAGCCCTATCCTTCCAAGATAAGCCCCCTTGAAATTTTTACTCTATCCTTTCAAGATATACATTGTTTAGCCTTATCCTTCCAAGATAAACCCCCTTAAAATTTTTGCTCTATCTTTTCAAGATAAACACCGTTAAGCCCTATCTTTCCAAGATAGGCCCCTTTGAAATTTTTGCTTTATCCTTCCAAGATAGACACCTTTAAGCCCTATCCTTCTAGGATAGGCCCCCATGAAATTTTTGCTCTATCCTTCCAAGATAGACACCCATAAGCCCTATCCTTCCAAGATAAGCCCCTATGAAATTTTTGCTCTATCCTTCTAAGATAGGCTCCCTTGAAATTTTTGCTCTATCCTTTCAAGATGGATACCATTAAGCCTTATCCTTCAAAAAGATAGGCCCCCTTGAAATTTTTGCTCTATCCTTTCAAGATAGATACCATTAAGCCCTATCCTTCCAAATTAGGCCGGCTTAAAATTTTTACTTTAACCTTCCAAGGTAGACACCTTTGAGCCCTATCCTTCCAAGATAGAAACCCTTAAGCCTTATCCTTTCAAGATAGGCCCCCTTGAAATTTTTGCTCGATCTTTCTAAGATAGACACCCTTAAGCCCTATCCTTCTAAGATAGGCCCCCTTGAAATATTTGCTCTATCCTTCCAAGATAGACACTTTTAAGCCCTATCCTTCCATGATAGAAACCCTTAAGCCTTATCCTTTCAAGATAGACCCCCTTGAAATTTTTGCTCGATCCTTTTAAGATAGACACCCTTAAGCCCTATCCTTCTAAGATAGGTCCCCTTAAAATTTTTGCTCTATCCTTCCAAGATAGACACACTTAAGCCCTATCCTTCTAAGATAGGCCCCTTTGAAATTTTTGCTCTATCCTTTTAAGATAAACATTGTTAAGCCCTATCCTTCCAAAATAGGCCCCCTTGAAATTTTTGCTTTATCCTTTTAAGATAAACACCTTTAAGCCCTATCCTTCCAAGATAGGCTCCCTAGACATTTTTGCTCTATCCTTCCAAGATAGACATAAATAAGCCATATCCTTCCAAAATAGGCCCCCTTGAAATTTTTGCTCTATCCTTTCATAATAGATATCGTTAAGGCCTATCCTTCTAAGATAGGCCCCCTTGAAATTGTTGCTTTATCTTTTCAAGATAGACACCATTAAGCCTTATCCTTTTGAGATAGGACCCCCTTGAAATTTTTGCTCTATCCTTTCAAGATAAACACCATTAAGCCCTATCTTTTCAAGATTAGCACCTTAACCTTTTGTTCTGTTCTTTCAAGGCAGGTATTCATTCGCCTTGTCTTTTCAAGATGGACAATTTATTTTTTACATCAACCTTTCAAGTTGATACCCTTCATAAAACACAGCTTAGTTAATTAGTTCAAAGTAGGGTTTGGCAAAAAAGGGTATCTCTTTTGTCTTTGTAGTGAAGTTCTAATATAACTTTACTACAAAGAGAGGCACTTGTAGACACTTCATTTTTGTCATTTTTTTTTTAATTTTGTTAATTGGGCCAGGTTAATAAAATAAAAAAATAATAAAATACAATAAAAAATGAAAAACGAAAATTAAAAGAAAAATTAAAAAATTAAAAATTAAAAAAAGGAAAGAAAAAGAAAATCAGGTTAGGTCATAGTTGAGTCAAGAGTCAAGTCGTGTCAAGTTGGGTTAAGTTGTTAGATCAGTTATAGAGATGGGTTGAATTCATTAGTTTTGTGCCAGACTAATTTAGGGGCTCAAAATCAAAATTTGTTAAATTATTGAGCTAAATTGGATCAGGGTAGGCCTTAAAAGAAAAGCTTGAACTAGTAAGGGTTTTTAAAGGCTAAGGTGAATCTAGGTTAAATAAAAAACAAATCTTTTGTATCGAAGATACCAAAGATTCAATTTTAGAGCCTATAAATAATACGTAGACCAGGGATTCAAGGAGGCTTTTCTCTTTAATCTCACACTCCCCTACGCACCTGAAAACACCAGACATGCGTTACCATAGTCCTCCATACGCCGCCACACCCCCCATGCGCCATCACCACCGATACCGTCACATCACACATGTATCACCACCGTACATCCCCCTACAACCACCACATGCTCCGCCACTGCCCAAACATGTGCCATTGCCTAAAGCCTTAGCTAGCATCACCCAGACCACCACCATTAACACGCTGCAACCACCACCCAGCATTGCCCATCGTGCATAACCCTCTCTTGCCCAGTATTGCCCAGAAGACTGCCCCTTTCTCACCCAGCATTGCTTAGAACATTGCTTAGGTCATCGTCTACCATCACTTAAGTTCTTGCTAGTCCATTGCCTATAGCATCGCTCGAGCTCTCGCCCAATACTCACCCAACTGTCACCCATTTCTCGCCCAGCCATGCCCAGATCTCATCTAACCTTGCCTATGCTCTCCAACTCTTACCTACATGTTCAACAAACACCAATGATCCGACATTAGGTAATTTTTCAATTGTTTATTATTCACTAATTATTTTATTTTGTTTATTTTAGTAATTTTTATTAATTTTCTTTAATGGTTATTTATTTTTATGTTTAAGTGCAAGTTTTTTTAATTAATTATTTTCTTGTAAATTTTTAGCTAAATTAGGGTTTTTCGTGAAAAATAATTTTTTTAATAAAAAATACATGTTTTGATACTTAGTGATTTTTATAAAAATAAAAAATCTAAATTCGGTTAGTTAGGTTTTTTTTTTATTTAATTTGAAAAAATTAGATTTTTTTTTAGGTTTGTTTTCCTAAAATAATAAATTAATAAAAACGTAAACCTAACTCGATTTTCAATGTAAAAATGAGCTAATCACTAAAAATTTTATAAAAAAAAGAATTACGATTAGTTTTATCCCGATTACTGAGTATGTAGACATCATTGGGTCAACTGTTAAAAAATAAAGAAAAAAATTTCACCTTTTTTTAGAAATTCGTAATAAAAAATAATTAAAAAATCGTTTTTAGTTACTTTTACAAATTTAGGTATATTTTTAATATTTTTAGAAAAATTACTAAAAATAAATAAATAATAAAGCTCCTAGACTCGGTTTTCTTTGGTTTATTTTTTCTAACAGTTATTTTCTTAGAAAATCCGTAGACTAGTAGTCAAATTAGGGTTTTCTCGCCCGAAAACTCTAATTTTAATTGTTTACCGATTGAATCGATTGGTAACTCCAATTTTTAAATTTTTTAAAGAAAAGTGTTTCTTTAATTTAATGTTGAGTAATTTATATTAAGCGGGCTGGGCTTAATATATATTTAATTAAGGAAATCAAAATAGGGCTCGACAGTTAGAACCAACCCTAAGGCCCTAGCTAACTATGCTTATGGGCTTTTCTCAACATGTCTTGCACATTAATTACACTTAACCTTTCTTTATTAGGCCATACTTTAATTTCATTTTTCAAACCTAAGCCTAATTGTTTTAAGATAACCTTAGCCTTCCTACATAACCCAAAATATACATGCTAAATATTCTTAACTCCACTTTTGAACTTAATAAATCTAAAGTCATATTTTTATTAATCCAGTTAAAATACTTTTTTTAAAATTGGATTAAAGTCCCCTTCATGAGTTTAAATTTTATTAGGCTTTCCTAAAAATATTTTTCTAATGAAGCCTAAAATTTTTTAAAACTCTAAATTTATTAAATGACTTGTATATTTTACACTATTATGTGATTCGATCTTAAATGATCAACTAACTTAACTTGGATACTTTGTGTTTTTTTTTTATGTTTTTGAATTTTTAAATTTTTGTATTTTTTATATTTTAATTTAATTTGTACTTTTTAAATTTTAAATTTTTATAATTTTTTCCTATAAATTCGGTGTAAAAACTGAGAAAAGATCCAAAAGAGTGGCAAAAATAAAGTATTTATAGCTACCTCTCTTTATAGCGAAGTTTGATTAAGAATAGCAAAAATGAGATGTTTATAACTACCCCTCTTTATAGTAAAGCTTGATTAAAACTTCGATATAAAGATAAAAAACATGCCCATTTTTGTGAGATCTCGACTTAAATTGATAGGGTAGAAACTACCCACTTGAATGGTCAGCTAAAAAGAAACCTGGCTTGAAAAATTACCTAAAAGGAATACTAACTTGAAAAGTCATCTTAAAAGAATACTAACTTAAAAGGTTAATAAATAGTGTCTCATCTTGAAAGGGCGAGGTAAAAAGGATTCTGACTTAAAATGTCAAATAAATAAGATACCAACATGAAGGGTCAGGGTAGACAATTTCTAACTTACAATGTTAGATAAATAAGGTCCCAACTTAGAAGGATGGGGTAAAAGGCTCTAACTTAAAATGCTAGATGAATATGGTCCCATCTTGAAAGGTTAGGGTAAAAGGGTTGTTAAAACTGTTCCTAAATTGAACGGTTGAGGTACAAAGGTTCTTACTTAAATTATGGTCCCAATTTCAACAGTTGGGCTAAAAAGATTCTAAAATAAGGCCTAGACTTGAAAAGGTTGGTTAACATCCTAGACTAGTAGGTATGTTGAAGAAGATAGTTCTCTTCAAAGGATCTTTCTGAAAACAATTTATTTGAACATTTCTTTGGAAATTTTAGGGATTTTTCTAAATTTTTAAATCTCTAACTGGAGAATTTTTTAGATAGTAAGCAATTGGCAAACCTTGTATCAATTCTCAATATTCAATCATTCGGACAACAAAAATGCAATTACGGTGCTTATCAATAGCTTTTTTTCAATAGTGCTCACTCCCTAAAATAAGGTCTACCTTATGTGAGGGATTTAGACTAGATTTCCATCCATTGCAATAGAATGCGGTTGAAGCTTTTAGCTGTGAGCTTTTAGCCATACCATGCTCTAGTCTAATTTAATGCTCATCATGACTGACTTTTAGTATCTAAACCTTGCAATTGGGTCAGCCTTAAAAAATAAATATCTTTTGAAAAACAAGATTAGATTATAAGGAGTACCTAACCTCATTATTATATGGTTTTTTAAGCTCTTTAGCAATAATTATTTAGTGTTTTAAGTGTTTAAGGCCAGGAAGAGAGACATAGAGAAAACTTATTGATGAGGTGTTTATTGGTCAATGATTATCTAAGATTAACAATCATCAAGGATATCAACTTTGCTTATAGATGATGAAAGATTAACCACAAACAAATTTTCAAGAAGAATTAGAATCTTTAGTAAACTCACATATCATAGGTAATACAACTTAACAACATTTGCATTTATAGGGTCCTTCATATCTGGACCATCCATCTTTGCTAATACTAATGTACCTCCTAACAATACCCTTCTCACAATGTAAGGAACTTCATAATTTGGAGAAATTTTTCCTCTAAAGTCTTTCATATTCGACAATGTTTTCTTTGCTCCAAATCTCCTTCTTTGAAATGTGTCAGTCATACTTTCTTATTAAAGGCTTTGATCATCCTCTACTAATAACACTTACCATGACATATTGCTACTAGCCTCCTTTCATCAAGGAGATTCAAATGTTCCATTCGCTTTCTTACCTACTCTACTTCATCTAATTGAGTTTTTGCCAATACTTGAAATGAGGGTATTTCTACTTCTACTTGTATTACCACTTTAGTTTCATACACCAATGAATAAAGAGTCACTCTCGTAGAAGTTTTAACTAAGGTTCTATAAGCCATGAGAGAAAAGGGATGCATCCCATGCCAATCCCTATAAGTGATCACCATGTTCTTAATGATTCTCTTAATGTTGTTATTAATGGATTCGATTGCTCCATCATTTGTAGTCGATATGGAGTAGAATTTTTATGATTGATCTTGAACTAGCTATATACTTCGGCCATTAGCTTATTATTTAAGTTCAACTCATTGTCTATAATGATAGACTCAGATGCATCATATCTAGAAAAAATATCCCTCTTTAGAAATCTGACCACTACTCATTTTGTTACAGTAGCATATGATGCTGCTTCTACCTATTTAGTGAAATGGTCGATCGTGACTAGAATGAACCTATGTCCGTTTGAAGCCGTTGGTGAGATTAGACCAATCATATCTATTCTCCACATTGAGAAAGGCCATGAGACTGACAACACATGCAACTTTTAGGGTAGGTCATTGATTTTGTTAGGTTACACTTAGCATAGGTGACAATGCCTCAAATGCTTAATGCAATTTAACTCCATTATCAACCAAAAATATCCCATCCCCATGATCTTCTTGGCTAACATGTATTCACTTATGTGAGGACCATAAACTCCTTCATGTACATCTTTCATTAACTTCTTGACTTCTTCTTCATCCACACATCTTAACAATGTTGCATCAAACTATCTTCTATATAAAGTGGCTTTACTCAACGGGAAATGAATAGCCAATCTCCTTAGTGCTAATCTATCATCCATTTAAAGAAATCTTTAGATATCATAATACTAAGACTTCCTTTGTTCTTTCTCTTCGATGGCTAGGCAAAAGGTTAGTTTTCCTCCACATCAATTTTTAGGGGTTGAATCTCTATCCCATCTATGACCTTCACCATCAATGCTAATGTTGCCAATGAAACGATGAATTGATTCTAGGTTCTTTGAACTGTTCAATCAACTTTCCTAAGTGTTTATGATATGGTATCAACCTATTATTTTTTGTATTCTATTCTCATAGGATTTAGAGGAATATAAGAGAAGAATCTCCATATACTTCAAGTCTTCATATTCCTATGTCTAAAGCCATTTTGAGCCCCAAGATAGAAGCCTCATATTTTGTTATATTATTTGTGTATGGGAGTGCTAACGTAGCTACTACAGGGAAATGATTACACTCGGGTGATATTAATATTACCTTAATTCCATACCCAAACATATTGGCTACTCCACTAAAACACATCTTCCATTCCAATTTTTCATCATTTAGTTCTCTTGCCACCATCATAACTCCATCGGGATACTAGGCTTCAAAACTACTGTTGTCATCTTCAAGTAGATACTCTACCAACTAATGTACTACAGCCTACCCCTTAACTAAGCTCTAGCTTACATATTTTATGTTGAATTTGGAGAGCAACATTTTCCATTTAGAAATTCTCCCAGTCAAAGCCAGCTTCTCTACTAAATACCCCAAAGGATCATGCTTTGTCAACAACTCTATCGAGTAATAAAGGGTGTATTGCCTGAGTCTATTCATTACCCATACCAAGGTACAACACATCCTTTCCACTTTTGAATATTTATGCTTGCCATCTATGAATTTCTTGCTTGAATAGTATATAGGGTGTTCTTTCATTCCGGTCTCGTCTCTCTACCCTAGTATACATCCCATGGAAATCGTCAAGTAAAGTATTAGTGGTTGTCTCAGTATAAGAGTGACCAATACTAATAGATTCATGAGATACTCTTTGATTTTAGCAAATGATCTCTCTTACTCTCCATCCATTCTATTGCTGCATTCTTTCTCAAGTGCTTGTATAATGGGTTACATTTGTCAATGAGTTTCGATACGATTCGAGCAATGTAATCCAATATCCTCAATAGCCCTCTAACATCCTTTAAGGTTTTTGGTGTAGGCATGTCTATGATTTCCTTTGCTTTGTCTAGGTTTACGTCATTCCTTTTTCTATTGACTATAAAACCTAATCATTTTCCTATGGTCACCCTAAAGGTAGATTCAACTTCAATTGAAACTTCCTCAACCTTTCAAATAACTTTCGTAGCACGTCTACATGATTTTTGTCTTCTTTGGACTTAGCAATCATGTCATCATGTCATGAAACAATACAACCAATGCTGATAAGTTGTCCTAGGTTTCTTTAACTCAAAAGGCATTACTCTACAACAAAATGACTCCTAGTTAGTAGCGAAAGTGGTCTTGGTTTTATCTTCTTCTACCATCTTAATCTAATTATATATCAAGAAATCTTCCATAAATAAGAAGAGATAATTTTCGACTATACTATCTACCAAAACATTGAGGGGTAAAAATGGGAAATTTTCGTTAGGCATAGCTTGATTCAAGTAATGCAAGTCTACACATACCCTAACTTTCCCTATTTTCTTAAGTATTGGTACCACATTGGCAACCCACTTGGGATAATTTGATACTTTTATGAACCTAACCTTAAGCAGTTTCTTTACTTCTTTTATTTTAAGAAGTATGTCGAGCTTAAATAGCCTAAGCTTTTACCTTTTATGTTTAACATCCTTTCTTGTAGGCAACTTATGTATTACCATTGACAAGTCTAACTCGAGCATATCCTCATATAACTAGGTGAATATGTCTTAAGTAGTTTGATAGAAAGTGTGATAATTCTTGTCTTTGGTCATCTATTAGATTACCTTCACTTTTCAAATTCTATGGATTCTCTCCCATTCCTAAATTAATTGCTACTATTGGTTCATCAACAACTACTTTTCCTTGGCTAAATGGATGCCAACTCTCTTGAATTATTATTATTATTATTATTTTTTTGGAGTCTTAATGTCATCTCTAATGTCTAACCTAATAAGGTTAAAAGTTACATTGGTACTTTCATTATTTATTGGTGGAAGATATCTATGATTTTCATCGTTTTTATCGGATTTGAAGAGTAAAGAAAAGAAAAAGGTGATAAGTAAATGGTAAGAAAGGAGAAGTTATAGGAGAGAAAGGAAATAAATTTATTAACTAAAATTGAATGTCTAGAGAAAAAGCCTAACTAATCAAACAAATCATGTAATTAAATGCTCCTAATTGATCTAAGCTAATATTTTAAAGAGACTCAATGACATGAACTAAAAACTATTTGCATAATGAAGCGGGGGTATCTATGTCTTTCTCCTCATTTGGATTGATGTTGCATTATTGAGCTAATGCTTTAGCTAAACTAGTTACTTCTAGTTCTTGGACATATGTAGGTGCTAGAAAAGCTTAGAGAATGTCTGGAAAATCTATGTGAGTATGGTATAGTTGATCTCATCTTTTGCCTTTGATCTTAGCCTCCATCTCTTGAACCTATACTTTAGTAAGCTCATATCCTAACCTAAATGTTCTAATCTACTGCTTCAACTATTCTGAGTAACCTTGTACCTCTTATCCTGGCACTTGAACCATGTTGACTACATAAAAAATCTACAACCCTGGCTCCTCTAACTCTTCATTTCCAATTCACAAAATAGCTGTTTGGTTGTAAACCTCATAGTCTTACTCCTAAGAATAGTGACCAGCTACCCATTAGCTATGAATTTGACCTTCTGATGCAGACTTGATGGAATTGGCCCTGTTGTGTGGATTTAAGGCCTATCTAATAGAAGGTTGAAAGTCCATGATATGTCAAAGACCTAAAATAGAATATTAAACATTTGTAGGCCGATTACCACCAACAATCGAATTTCCTTAAGTCTATCTCTATTCGATCTATTAAAAGCCTATACTCTAATCAAACTGGGCTTTATTTTAGTTGTATCTACCCTAAGTAGATTTAGTTTTACTAGTGGACACACATTCAATGAAGAACCATTGTTAATCAATACTCGAGCCACTATTCTCCCTTCATACTTAACTACTGCAAAGAGGGGTTTTGTATGTTGATTCCCTTCTTCCACTAACTCTTCTAGCAAAAATGAGATAGGATCCATTGTAAACAATAAGTTGATCACTAGTCCCAACTTTTCAATGGAAATCCCCTTAAGTGCTTTAACATTCTTGAGAATATTAATTAGGGCTTCCTAGTAAGTATCAAACAATAGTAATAAGCCCATCAAGGAGATCTAGGCTGGTACCTTAGTTAGCTGGTCCATAATCTTATATTGACTAACCTTTACTATCTTCTTAGTGGTGTTTTAGTCTTTCTCATTTGCATTATCAAGAATCTAGTAGGAAGCTTCTTTTACTACATCCTTTCTCTTAGTCTCTTTACTCTAATCATATACTCGTAGTAGTGAGGATTTGGTAGTTTGATTCACCATTTGGCAATTTAGAGGGGCATCCTTGTAATTCTCTAAGGTTAATGAGACATTAAAGATGATCTTCTTAGGCTTACCCAATCCTCCTGCCTTTTCATCTTTCCTTAAGTACTTAAAAGCTAAGTGCTTAGGTTCATCTCCAATCATACCAATTATCCCAGCTACTTTCTTTACTTCCTCAATGAGTCTATCCTCTTCCTCAAATTCGAGACCCCATCCAATAGGTGATGCATCAACATATATTCTTGGTGGACAAGAATAATTGACCTAGCACTCGAATTTGCTTAGCGGTTATTTAAAGTATCAACCATTAGATCCTAATGTTGTACCTCTTCCTGAGTTCCCCATGGTCATTTCTTCTACGGCTTCAAGACAAACATAACGATGATATCACCCTTCTTTACATTCCTATCCTTTAGCAACAGATAGATCGCTGGCCTAGTTTTGATTCTGTCTCTAAGATTCATGTTGTGTAAATGCCCGACCTTCATCAAATTCCATGCCACCTCTTCAATAGTGATAAGGACACTGTCGAAATCAATTTTTAGCTTGGGTGCGATCACATTGATCGATTGTGAGTGATTTGGTAGAGGATTATTACCTACATTTGGCATAGGTTTCTAAGTAAAGTACAACTACACCAACTTGGCATTAATAAGGTCATGGATTTCATGTTTGAGTTTCCAACTCTAATATGTGGAGTGTTACTAATAGTGAAGTTCTTGATTACAATCCTTTGACTTCTAACCCTCCTTCGGTATTTCAAATGTCAAGAGTTTCTCTTCTCTTAGCTGTATAAGGACCTGGCTTAAGGGGATAGGTACCTTAGTGAATTGCTTCCTTTATGAGTGATTACCTTGGTCTAGAAAACATGCAGGATTCTGGCCTTTTGATATGATTATCAAGGATGTAGGCTTAGCAAAGTTACCAATGTTGAGAACACTTACAATGGCTTCCTTGGCATTATTAGTGAACTTCATAGAGGGTGTCTTCTTCTTAGGCGCTTCGAGATTAGGGGGTATCCCTATATTGATGGCTTCCTTAATTTGGTGCATTGCTGCTCTAATCTCTACAAAGTTAGAGGTCGTATGACCTAGTAGATGTTGATAGAATAGGTAGTTGAGAGTGTTGAAAAAATAAAAGGTCAGATCTTTTTTTGTTAGCAAAAGGGTTATCTTAGCTCCCATGCCTCTCTACCTTAAGGCATATTCCTTGAAACTTTCATTAGCTTTCTTACACATGTTGTTTAGGTCCTACATTGATGGGGCAACTTAAATATTAAACTTATACTGATTGTAAAAAGTTCGAGCTAGCTTGTCCTAAGTATTGATCTCATTTAGGTTGAGACAAGTATATGAGGATAAGACCACCCCAATCAAATTGTCTTGGAAGTTCTGCACCATCACCTTATTATATTTCGTATGCTTGGCCATTTTTCTAATGTGCAACCTAATGTGAAGCTTTGGGCAGTCGGTGCCATCATATTTCTCAAATTTTGGAACCTTGATCTTTTCTAAAAAGAATCCATCTTCACATGATGGCAAGTCAATCATTCCCATCTACTTAAGCCCGTATACCACTTCAAGGGCCTTCATCTTCTCGATCAACTTCTGTGTAAACTTCCTTTTCATCTCCTTTTATTTTTCCTCAAACTCTTTCCTTTAAGACTTCGAATTAGGAACTAATTCTACATCTTCCAGTTCTAGGGGAGGGATCATATCTACATTCCGATTTAAGTTAACTTAGGATGAATGGCGATCATTGTGAATCCTGATAGCATGAGTGAGAGCTTGAATCTACTTGATCAACTTAATCATGTTTTGTTCCAAGGTAGCAATTCTTAGGTTAGACTCAACATTGATGCCACCACTACTAACTTGGCTGATGTTTCCATTGTTGTGAGTCAACATCCTTGCTTTGGAATGAGTGAACATCGATCTTTTAACAAAGTTTGCTTGTTTAGGCACTATCATTGTAATCCTACAAAAGCCTATATTTATTAGTTAGAACTCTTGTTAATTAAAATTTTTCTCTCTCTCTCTCTCTCTTTTTTTAAAATATCTACTAAAGAAAAAAATAAAAGATATAAACACAATGCATGAGTAAAAGATTGCACAATGGATAAAGACTATTCAAAGGAGCTACAAATTTATTAATATTCAAGACATTGAGCCTATATAACAAACTAATGGAATGAAATTTCTAATAAATCTCTTAACAATTGAAAAAAACTAATCAAAAAGTAATTCTATCTCTATAAAAGCTTATGGAACTAATTAAGGTAGGCCTCATCGATTTCCTTTATGAGCCTTCGAATGGTAATATGCCTTTCTTGGATCTTTCCCTTAAGGACCCTATTCTCCTCTAGCAACCTTTCTTTCTCCCTTTTCAACTCCTTGATGATCCTCTTGCCTTCTTGGAATTGGACCACAACCCCGGCTTGTATAGTATCCCAATAAGCTTACTTAGTTGGTGAAAGGCATTCTAGCTTTGGTTCATGCTTGAATACATTTAGGGCTTCATACTGGATCTTCCTAATCCTTTTTAGTTGGTCATAGAAGAAATTTTTAGTAGCCTGATACTCTCTAACTTTTCCTCTTAATGTCCCGACATTCATTACCTTCTTGACTTCTCTCATTCCCCATAACTTCACTAATCTTGCTAACCTTTCAATCATGGTAGCTGAGGGCAAGCAAGGGTCTTAATAATTAAATGTTACCTCTAGTGAATCCATGCATGCAATCTCATGAAGTAAGCCTAACTCTCTAATGATACAAGCTGGTAAACATCCTGTACAGCCCGTAATCCCAATATGGGGAACCCCTGCATAACCAACACACCTTAAGATAGCTTAAGTGCAGTTGCTCCACTTCGCCGTCTACATAAAATCCTCTAGTTGCATCATATTTATCATAGCCACTGATCCTTTTAGTCGACCCTCTTCTAGCACTTCAAAGCGAGGGGTGAAGTCGTAATTTGGTTCATAGTTTCGATTAAAGATGCCCTAGGTAGGTTCATACCAAAACTTTATGTGTGATTAAGAAACCATACAATAAGAATTGAAGGTTAGCTTTGAAATACCTATGCCCTTGCTTCCTCAAATGGGTCCATGTTCTAAACTACTCTACTAATAGTACTAATATATAAAATTTGCTAGTTAGGAATTGAGTTACTAGCTCGGCTACTTGGAAGTGGATATGACCATACTCGTAAGGAAACAGAATTATCCTAAACATTGCTACAATGAAGGCATTTATTTGCTTTTTGAGCCAAGACTCATATTCTCTACAAAAAATCTCATGATGCTTCTAATAATCACTAACGCTTGAAAACCATGCTACCAACCTTAAGATATGGATACACTTCTTACCCTCTACTGATAAGAAAGGAGCTAAGGTTACCTTTTTTATTCCCAATAAGGTCATGAATGCTTTTTTGGGCTAGACTTTGAGATCTGGGACTGTTATTCTTACTTTAAGAGAAGGAGCATTAAGTAGCTGGGAATACTCTTCTGAATTAGGTGTCATGTATGGGCTAAGCTTAAAGGCCGAGGGTTTTGGATCCTAAATGATAAGAATCACAAACCAATCACTCGCTCCAGAGCTTGAGGAACCCCCATATGGTTTACCAAGCTATCCAAGGAGAGTTGAGCTTTAAGGAACATTGTATTTTCCATCACAAATCACTAAGGTACTTTACTATAACCTCCTTTGTCTCATTCAAAAGATTTTCAAGGTAACCAACCAATTACCAAGCTGACCACTTATTCCCATGCCAAAGGCAGGCACTAAGTCTACATATGGCTGAGTCGACATTCATCTAAGGCCAAGTTGCTTACTTTCAATCTGACTAGTTATGGCTAAGCCGATGAACGATCGTCTACTAAACCAACCCTAACCAAGCCTTGAATAGCCGAGTTGTCGAGTATCCAACCTAATGTACTCTACTTAGAATCAACTCTGCTTGGCAAGCAATATCATTAGGACTAAAGACTGGACAGTTGATACGCGCATCATTTTCTAACATCTGTATTGTCCTTTTGTATTGAAACATTCTTTTGTCTATTTACAACTTTACCCTTGTAATCTATTACCCTTTCCTTTTCTAGTAAGAATCCTTTTTTGTAATTTACATATTTTTAGGACATAGCCAAATTAGGTCATATAAATACTAGTAACATATAATAGCCGCAATAGTGAATGATATTAGGTTTTTAGAGATAATTTCCTTTGTAAGCTAAGTTTCCTTTGCTTGCTCTTGATTACTCTTATCTAGCTCATTGTGAGTGTCGATTAATGGCAAATTCCCTCCAGCCACACTTGTGCATAATACCAAGTGCAACCTAAGCTCATATAAGGCATTGGTAAGTCATATCTACCATTGGTGCATGTGGATCCCTACTTAAATCTCAACTTCAATTTATCTTTCAGACCATTTCATGGCTCAAACCTACCCTTAGTTCACATGATATTGGTAGCCATATATTTTCCCTTTCCCAATGATCCATATCATCTTAGAGCTTGGTTACATTTGAGTAAGTTTCTGTTACTTGGTTCTCTAAGTGGCTTACTATCGCTGTAAGTGTGTTTTAGAAATTGTCCATAGTTGTTGTGAGTGATTGAAGAGTGTTTAGTGTTAAAGAAGTCTATTACTTTATTTTCACTTATTTCTTGTATGCAAAACAAAGTGAAAGTGTTCATATGGTTTATTGCATATTGGTTATAATAGTTACTGGAGTTTTAAGTGTTGTTTTGGTGTTATTGTGTTGCCCAAAGGATTAAGAGGTGCAGACTCTGTAAATTTAACCTTCTAAACATAGCATCGGATTCAAGTATCGTAGACATTTCCCTAAGTCAATAAAACTACATAAAATGAAAACCAATTAAAATTTTGAACTTAGAACTTAAAACGAACTTGAAAGACCCAATGATATAATTTGGAAACCCTTATCATGCAAGAAAACCCCAATCCCTACATACGTGTACTTTAAAAAGAAAAAATGTAAACCTAAACTTAATAGAAACCATAAATGTAAAAAAAAAAAAAAAAAAAATTTAAACTCTATAAAATTATCTTAATGCTTGAAAAGCCATAAATCAATGAAATTATCAATAATTTTGGGAACTTATATAAAACTGATAACAAACGAATCAAGGATTATTTCAAGTAATAATAAACAACAAAACTAAGCTAATTAAAGGAATAAATTAATAAATTTACGAAAATTATTTTACTTACGTACATAAGTAGCCCCACAATATGTATATATAAATATATTATTAAGCAATTTCCTTTTCTTAATCTATCATATGTATATATATATATATATATATATATGTTGCATAATAAAGCGGTGTTCCTAAATAATTAAGCCAATTGATCCTTAAGCTCCTAAGTGTAAGTAAATTATTCCCGAGTTGGTGAAAAACCCTAAAACATACATAATCTCACTCGAACTCTAAAACATGCATAAACTCACTTGAACCTTAAAACCTAGGATGATCAAGGACTTATGATCCTAAATAAATAATTAAAAATATAATTTCAATAAATTTTATTTAACTCTAGAAAACTTAAAAATTTCTTAAGAGGCAAATCACAACCTACAAATTAATTCGAGAACTAAACCTTAAAAGAATTTCATATAAGACAATTCCCTTATTTTCACTTATAAGCCATGTTACGTATGGATAAATTGTAAACCCTACTTTTAGTGAACTTATGATTCAATTAAGAACACTTCCCAAATATTCCCAAGGATAAACTAAGCTAAGAATCAAAGTTTACATTTAAAAAACAAATTTAATTTTCCAATTCGAAACCCTATTATCGATAAAACTCGAATACGAGAACCATATACTCTAAATGCAAAACCTTAAAACAATTAAGGACTTGTAATCCTAAGCGGCTAATTAAGAATTTAATTTGAATAATTTTATTCAATTCTAGAAACTTTCATAATTTTATAAAAATTAACTCATAACTTACAAATCAATTTAAGAGACAAACTCCAAAAGAATTTTAAATCAAACAATCTCCTTATCTTCATGCATAAGATTTGTGTACATGAATAAGTAAACTAACTATAAACCCTACTTTTAGTGGGCATAGGATTTGAGTGCGAGTAAATTCTGAACGTTCCCAAAGGATCAACTAAACTAGAAACTTAAGTTTACATTTAGAAACAAAATAAAATTTTCCAATTCAAAAACCAATTATTGAGAAAACTTGAGCTTGAAGAACTACGAGCTCTAAATTCACAACTAAGACCCTAAACCCTAAAAAAATTAGGGAATTTTGACCTTAAGTGACTAATCGATAATTTAATTTGAATAATTTCATTCAACTTTATAAAATTTCACAATTCTACGAAAATCAAATCATAAATTATAAAATAATGTAAGATAAAAACCCTAAAACAATTTCCTATAAGGCTATGCCCTTATCTTCATGCTTAAGCCTTACACTTCAATAAGTAGATCAACCAATCACTTTACATAACTTATCAATTGAGAGTTGGAATCATTTATCAATTGATAACTTATCAAAATCTAGTGATAAGACATTTTCCTTATCACCTCTTCACTTATACTATATATGGACAATTTTTCACAAGATTTCATAAGCTTAACTTTAATAAATGAGACAAGACCATTCCATGGACAAAAAGGACTTGAAATTGCAAATCTAAACAAGGAAGAAAGGGGGGCCATATTCTTGTCTTTCAACCATCAATCACTTTCTCTTACACACCACTATTCACCCCTTAATGCTTACATCATCAATAGTTGCAATTGTTGACTTTTGTATAAGCTACAAGATAATCAAATAAAGCTTCTTGCACACACTTCTTTTCTCATTTAAAATCTGCCACTCTCTCCCTCTTTCACTCCCATTTTCACTTCCTTTTCTCTCACTTTAAGCACAAATCAAAAGAAGAAATCTAACTCCATAAATTCCCATCATTTCCACCACTATTTTTTGCTTCCATACTCACGGCAATTTCTCCTCTTATTCTTATGTCATTTTCTTTCACCATCTAAAACCTTTTAGAACCATTAGAACATTCCACAAACCCCATTCCAAAAGACCAAACAATTCGGGTTCCAAAAGGTTGCAAAAGAGGAAGAAAAGTTAAGAGCTTAAGTGAAACCTTTGTGCACAACCACCATATTTTGCTTTAAGGACGAGTAAGTGTTTCTTGTGATATGTGGATTAGTATTTATGTTAGGAGACTTTGATTTCTTGAAGATATGAGTAAGGTTTAAGTTGTTATAACACAAAAAATTGTTTTGAGAAACAAACCATGAAGCCCTTACATGAAGTTGAAACATAAGCATGTAAAGTTGGTGTTTTGTAAAGACATTTGTTTAATGCTTTGGATGGAAGATTTTAAGCTAAGAAAATCTTGAAATAAGAACTTTAATGGAGGATGAGCATGCTGGACGTGAGGGTTCCTTAGTCATTTGGATGTTGATTTTGTTTCCATTAAGTTAAACATGCTCAAATCTAGACTTAAGTTAAGGAAAAATCCATCACATGAAGTTTTATGAAGAAACCAACTTTGTATGATATGAGCTATGATATAGAAGCTGTATTAAATGTAAGATCTTCTATTTCTTTATGTGGAACATGAGTTAAAGAATCATCTTGTGGAAGAAAAGTTAAGTTAAGATTTGGACACAAGTAGTTAAGTGCATAATCTACCACCTAAACTTAAGGAAATGATGAAACAAGTTGAAAAACCAAGTAAGGACCCCTTGGAACCATCATGAACAGATCTGGAATGTGGGAAAAAGAAGCTCAAAAATATGATAAAAGTGAATAAACAAAGTGAAAAGATTAACCAAAGCAAGTATGGTAAGCATATAAAGACTAAAACTCAAAATCGAGCCTAAAACTCTCAAAACAAGCCTAGAACTCTAAGTTGGTCCTTCAATAAAATTATGACCAGCACCTTAAAACATCAAGAGAGGATCTTTTGAAGCCCATAAGAAATCCACCTAAGGCCCCATAAGCCCACCAAAGTTATTAACTTTAGTTTGAACCAAAAACAAGCCCATTTGACAACTTAAGCCCACTAAAGGGCCCATGAAGTGGTTGTTAGCCTTAGGAATATAAATCAAAGTTGTAAATCTGATCTCAAGGAGTATTTTAAGCTTAGGATAAGATCTTAAGACCAAGCCCAAAGGATTTCTCAAGTTATCAAAAAGCTTATTTACCAAACAAGGCCCAAAAGCACTCCAACACATGAGGAACGCTACTGTTTTGACCCATGGACAGATTTGCACGCCTCATTTCGAAAAACTAACCTCACTATGCTAAATTACACTCGAAAACGATGAAGATTGACTATAAGATCATAAAAATCGAATTTAAAATGAGAAAGTTATACGCGATTGAACTTTTAAGTAAAACCGGGAAAAATTATGAAACCAAGTCCAAAGTATAACTTAAAGGGTTTTAGCTTAGTTTCCTAGGTTTTATTTCAAATCCTTATAGTATCATATTTGCGATGTTTAGGGGACCCAGCTTTGTGGAGATGACCTATCCCGGATTATTTTGATTGATCCGCATGGTTGAGTGAGTAAATTCCCGATGACTCTTTACTTGATTTTGCTTGTAGAATAGATGCACCTAAACTTATATATATAAATTTGGATGCCTGTGGGATATGGGAAATGCATGTGTATGAAATTGTGGATGAATGTGATAACTTGATAATTATATATAATAATGGGAATTGTTTGCATTATATATACATGTGAATTGTATGGAATGAAATTGTTTGATCACTTTGAAAATTGAGTTAATCACTTATACGATTAAGAAATCAAAATGAATCATGCATTCCCCATATTGCATACGGATAACACCGACTGCCGCTTCACGCAGAAGATGTGAAGGGATTCACAGGAATACGAGTTTCCTGCAGGATTCGGCACTAGCTATGCCATCATATATATTGAGTCTCTGTCTTAAGCTGATGGGCTTATTAAGCGCCGAGAGATGCCAACCGTCGGCGAGAGGCCGAGTCTTGTGGCTTCTGCTTAGGGCGTGTGTTTGTGGATTGCGGAGGCCATCACATCGCTAGACTTGGGATTTTGAAAATATGATTTATTACTCGGTAGTGAAAGTATATATATGTAGATATATACTTAGTTTTGTTTTGACTTAAGTACAATAGTGCTAATAAATTAAAACCCAAGGTCTAGAACCTGGATTTTGGTTTGGGTCAGTTAATTATCTCCAAACCTCGACTTCAGGGGGCGTAATTCTGAGTTGTATGCAGTTCTTAGGCCACTGCATACGTTGTTTGGCATACTGATTGTTCATGCATTCATATGATTGTGCATCTAATAAATTTTGCCATGCGGTATTGATGAGGGTAATTATCTCACTAAGCGTAAGCTTATACCCCAACAGTTCTTTTCCTTGCAGGTTGATCGATAGTTAGGACTGGGATAGGAATTGAGTGCAGAGTGCTACTATTGAATCGGTATGATGAAAAGGCTTGTGTAGTTAATTCGAAATACTCCGAAAAACGACTAATGTCTCAATTAAGTTTAGTATATTTAGTAAGTTTAGAACTTCCTAGAATTGTCTATCTTATTTCGCTATTTTGGTAGGGGATACCGATTCTCTGCGGTTCTGAGGAATTGTATCCATAATTATTTATATTATATAATGAGTCAATGAACTAAAATTGAAGACTCTAGCAAATAACTATTTAGAGTCTTACAATCTCTGACTTGCAAGGCGATTTTCTTATCATGGGTGCATACGTGATATGGAAATTTTAGGCAATACTACTAGGCCCCTCCTAGGGTCACTACAAGAGGCACTAAGCTAGAAGGTTCCAAGCTCCTATCAATCGACTTATCCCTTACTGACCGGTTTAGAGCATACCTATATGATCAGAACCAAGTAAAGTTGCTGAGGTCCAACCTACTCAAACTACTTGATTAGAGGAGAAAGAGATCTTAAGGAAGTTCAAGAAAGGATAGAGCTCAAGAAGAAAGACAAGTAAGATCAAGTGCTTCAAGTGTTAAGAGTTTGGACACATAGCCGTACAATATCCAAATAGACGAGTGATGGTGATCAAAAGAGAGATGCCGACTATTGAGGTTAACTGTACAGATGAGGAGATTGAGGAGCCCAAAGAATTAGGACACCCAAAATAGTCTGAGGAGGAGGGGATCATTTATAGTGAAGAAGGTAATTTTATCCCTACAACCATGGTGTTGAGAAGAGTAATGAGTGTGAATCCTGTGCTAGAGGATGAGCAACGAGAGAATTTGTTCCAAATTAGTTGTAACATAAATGGATTGTAGTATGCATCGATTGTTGACAATGGTAGCTACACCAATGCAACATCCGCATTCACAATCTAGCAACTGAAGCTACTAACCAAGCCTTACCCTAAGCCTTATAAACTACATTGGCTCAATGATAAGGGAGCCCTACAAGTGAATAAGCAAGCAGCTATACCAATCAATATTGGGGACTATCAAGATGAAGTACTCTATAGGGTGTTACCCATGAGTGCATCTCATATTCTTCTTGGACGACCATGGATGTTTGATAAAAAATGTGATATTTGATGGAAGGAAGAACACATATTCCTTAAAACACAAAGGCAAGAAGATAAAACTAAGCCCTATGACTACAAAACAAGTTAAAAACATATAGACTTAACTAAGTCAAGTTCTGAAGAAAGAGGCTTTAGTAGTGACTCGAGTCTAGTTGAAAAGTAAGATGAAGCTTGAAGAGTTAACCTATCTACTACTTAAAATGTTACTTAAGATGCAAGGATCAAAGAAGGTATCGTTACCTATTAAGATGATGTCCTTATTGGATGAGTTCACCAACCTACTCTTAAGGGAACTGCCAAAAGGTTTGCCTTCCATTAGAGGCATTGAACATGCGATAGACTTACAGCCAGGAGCCACTCTACTAAACAAGCTTACTTATAGGCTAAATCATAAACAAGTTGTTAAGCTATATAAGTAGGTAGATGAGCTAATTAAGAGAGGGTATATACAAGAGTCCCTAAGCCCATGTATTGTACCAGCTCTATTATTGCTAATGAAAGATAGGACATAGAAGATGTGTATGGATAGTCGAGTAATCAACCACATTACCATCAAGTATAGGTACCCTATACTGATACTTGATGACATGCTCAATGAATTAAATAAAGCAAGAGTATTCTCCAAGATTAATCTTAAATTTGGATACCATCATATTCGAATGAGAGAGGGAGATAAATGGAAGACCGCATTCGTGACTCATAATGGATTGTATGAATGGCTTGTAATGCCCTTTAGACTATCAAATGCGCTAAGTACATTCATGAGACTGATGAACCATATGCTTTGAGAACTGATAGGGAAATTTGTGGTTATATATTTTGAGGACATTCTTGTTTATAACCTTAACTTGGAGATTTATTGTGAGCACCTCCAAGCAATCTTCTAAAAACTCTAAGCTGAGAAGATTCATGCTAACCTGAAGAAAGGTAAATTCTATCCACCTGAAGTGATCTTTTTGGGATTTTTTGTGAGTGATGATGGTATATGAGTTGATGATGAGAAGATAAGGGCAATTATCGAATGGCTTATGCTAACCTATTCAACCAACGTACAAAGCTTCCATGGCTTAGCATCATTCTATTGCCGATTCATGAGAAACTTTAGTACTATTGCAGCCCCATTCACCAAATCATCAAAGAAAAATGTAGATTTCAGGTAGGAAGAGAAGGAATAGAAGAGTTTTGAATAGGTAAAGGATAAGCTAACTATTGCCCTTGTCTTAACTCTACTGAGATTTGACAAAGTATTTGAAGTAGAGTGTGACACCTTTGAACTAGGCATAAGAGTCGTACCGATGTAGGAGGGCCGACCTATCACTTATTTTAGTAAGAAGCTTAGAAGAGCTACACTCAACTACTCTGTGTATGATAAGGAGTTCTACTCCTTAATCCAAGCTCTAATTGTCTTGTAACATTATTTATTACCTAAAGAATTTATGATCTATATGGATCATGAATCTTTGAGATATCTAAAGAGCCAACCTAAGTTATTTCGAAGATAGGCCAAGTGAGTTGAGTTTATAGAGGAATTTTCTTATATCCTCAAATACAAGAATGGCAAGAACAAAGTAGTAGTTGACACCATATCAAGATGACATTCCCTCTTGATTGAACTTTAGACCAGACTTCTTGGATTTTCTATAATCAAGGGCCTATGTGCTAAGGATCCACAATTTAGAGTTGTCTATGCTAGATGTGAAGATGCATACTTGTTTAAGAAGAGGAGACTATATATCCCAACCTATTTTATGTGAAAATTACTAGTTTATGAGGTACATAGTAGAGGATTAACTAGACATTTCGACAAGCACCGAACTCATGGTGTATTAGCCTCTAAATTATTTTAGCTAAGAATGATGAAGACATTCAAGTTGTACTGGAAAGATGTACTACTTACAAAAAGGGTAAGAGCTAAGTTAAGTAAAGGTAATATTTACCCTTACCAATCTCGACCAAACTACAGTTCGAGCTAAGTATAGACTTTATGTTAGGATTATCAAGAATGTCCAAAGGGAGGGACTTTATCATGGTAGTTGTAGATAGATTTAGCAAGATGACATGCTTCGTACCTTGTTCCAAAACCAATGATGCTTCGACTATTTCTTTTTTATTCTTGCAAGACATTATCAAGCTCCATAGACTGCTTAAGACCATTGTTTTAAACTAAGAGCCAAAATTCATGAGCTACTTCTAGAGAACATTATGGAAGTCAATGGGAACTAAAGTATTATTAATCATGTCTTACCATCCTTAGATGGATGGACATACCAATGCTATCAATAGGACAATAGGAACTTTACTCCGAGTTGTTGTTAGTTAGAACATAACTAATTAAGATCAATGATTGCTCATAATTGAGTTTTCCTATAATAGGATCACTTGTAGTGCCATGAGCATATCACCATTTGAGGTCGCCTAAGGATTTAACCCTAAGCTTCCACTGGACTAGATGCCCCTTCTAAGTTAGAATGAAGATCGAACAGCTATAGATAGATCTAAGGCCATTAATGCCATGCACCGAAAGGTTATAGAACAATTAAGCCGAGTTGCCACCAAGCTTGATAGGTAAAGGAGAGGAAGAAAGAACAAAGAATTTTAGCTTGGTGAATTGGGATAGATCCACCTTAGTAAAGATTGATTTCCATGTTTGAGGAAGAGCAAGTTATCTTATTAAGCTGATGGACCATTTAAAGTGCTTAAAAGGATCAATCCTAATGCTTATAGGATTAAATTACCTAAAGACTATGGGGTCTTAGACTCTTTTAATGTTGCCAACCTCTATCCATATGTCCTTGAAGACTAGCAACAAGTAGCAAGCCAAATTTGATCCCAAATCTAAAACAACCTAAAGAGAATGATAGGGATCATGGACCAAACACTTCCTTCCAAGCTTAAGGACTTACTTATATGGTTCACCAAGTTGTCAAAGGAGAGTTGAGTTTTGAAAAAAATTGCATTTTCCATCACAAACCATTGAGGTACTCTACTCTAACCTCTCTTTGTCTCATTAAGAAGATTTTTGAGGTGCTTGACTACTTATCGAGTCGACTACTTATTACCACACTAAGGGCAAGCGTTGAATCTTCATATGGCTAAGTTGACACGCATTTGAGTCAACCACTTATTGCCATGCCAAGTGCAAGTTGCCTACTTCCAATTTAACCAGTTAACGCCAAGTCGATGAATGTTTGTCCACAATGCCAACCTTGTCTTAGCCCTGAGTAGTTGAGCTGCCAAGCATCTGACCTGACGTACTCCACTCAAAATTAGCTTTGCTTAGCAAGTAGTATCATTGAGAACATAGATTAGACAGTTGGCATGGATATTATGTTCTAACATTCGTACTATCCTTCTATAATTGAATATTCTTTTGTCTGTTTAGAACTTCACCCTTGTAATCTATTCCCCTTTCCTTTTCTATTAGGAATCTTTTTTGTAATCTACGTATATCTAAGAGTTGGCTTAATTGGGTCATATAAATACTTGTAACATGCAATAGCCACAACAGTAAATGATATTGGGTCTTCAAACATACTTTCCTTTGGGAGATAAAGGTCCTTTGCTTACTTTTGATTACTCTTATCTAGTCCATTTGTGAGCATAGATTAGTGGAAAGTGCCATCCGGCTATACTTGTACGTAATATCAAGTGCAACATAAGCTCATATGAGGCGTTAGTGAGTCATATCCGTCGTCGATGCAGGAGGACCCCTTCTTAAACTTTGACTCCCATTTATCTTTTGGACCATCTCGTGGTTCGAACTTACTATTAGTTAGTGTAATATCAGTAGGTACATGTTTTCCCTTTCTCGGTGATTCGTATCATTGGATCAAAGGCTAGTGGAGTTAGACTTTCATAAGGGATAGGACTAGCCTGATCTTCTTACGGATATAGTCTTGCTTGATAGGTGGGGGTCAGTTCAATCAGTCTCCTAAGATGTCCTTAAGGAAAGAGTACTTATCAAGTTAGAGCTCATGGATAAGCTCGAGATTGATACTGCCTTAGCTTTTTATGTTAATATTACATGATGTATAGAATTTACATGATTATTTACAAGGAAAAATAGGAAAATAAAGATGACAAATCTACAATAAGGCTATAGATAATATTACTAATTTTTCAATTCCCTTAGGTAGCGTATGGTTGTAAGGACTAGACAGAACAAAGAGAATTGGATAGGATAAGTATAAGGAGGACTAGATAGTATAAGCTTATTGTATTATGTTTGGTTTGTTCAGTACTATACACAAAATTTATATTAAAAAATTATTTATTTACATTATAAAATAAATAATTTTTTGTAATATTTAATAAAAATAATATTCATTAACTTAATATTATAATATGGAGGGATATTTTTGAGAATGTAAAATATTTTTTGTTTTGTCAAGTGGATTTTGTTTTTGTACCGTAGTTTAGATGGAACAAATCTAATCTATCAGTTTAATTTTTATCCAATTACTAAGTAAATTTACAAACCAAACATGAGACAAAATTTTTTCTCCAATTCAGTACCATAAAAATTGCGTAACCAAACATTACCTCAATGTTTAAGTCTTTACCTTGCACAACCTTTTACTTAAAAAAAAAATAAATAAATGATAATCTATGGTATGTATATGGCAAGAAGATACAAATAACAACAAACATATATATACACATTAAAAAACCAACAAATAAAAATACATATAAAAACGGTAAATACACATCAAAATTGATGCAACATGCCACATGTGTATGCAAAGCAGTAAGGGTCAGCAATTAATATATTAGAGGATGAAATTATTGTAAACTCATAATCAACATTCATGCACACTTACATATATAAGTGTCAAAATTTCTAAAATTGATTTTTTCTTTTTGAAAATAAAGTTCCTAGACACTTGTATATGTAAGTATGGTAATTAATTTTATTTTTTGTAAATAAAGGTCCAATCAGCCATGGGTATAATAATTCTTTTCTAACTCCTATAATTTAAAAATTACTAACCCTTTTTATTTTATGATGATACAGGAAAATGTGGTCTATAGGTCTCATCCTCTATAACCTCATACATTCTAAAAAGGGGGTAAAAATTATTCATAGGCTACATAAAAGCATTAGTAAATTTGCTTATTACCACTAGGTAAGGGAAAAGACCCTTACAACTTTAGAGTTATAAAAGGGCAATGCATCTTAATTTCCTAAAATAGCCTAGGTCCAATCACATTTAAGCATACATGTGGTATAAAAAATTAAACCCCTCATATTCTCTAAGAGAAGGCCTATTGGTTCAAGCTCTTTCCTAGCAAACTTGCATCACTAAAACCTAATTAATACAATAAATTGAAATAGATATGTTAAGTAAACAAAAAATAAAGGTCCATTAATTAAATTTTTTAATTTTTATATGGTTAGCCTACTAGGTCCTTAGCAGAATTATCAATTCTACCAAGCCCAATTTCAGTTTTACTTAAGTTATTTTATACTAAGCACAATCTGCTTAATATAAAATACTTGACATTAAAATAAGAAAAACATTTTTCTTCAAAAAATTTTAAAACATATTTTTTGAAAATATTTTAGGAGTCAAATAAAACTAGCAAAAAAACATAATAGGGTTTATTAGGTACAAGTAACCTTAATCAAGTCATTAATCTATTAATTTTCTAAGAAAATATTTTTTAGAACACTTTGACAAAAAAAACCGAATCTAGAGGCTAACTTATTAAGACACTTATCACCATGTAAAAATAAAAATAAAAATAAAAAACTAATGAGCCTTTATTTTTAGAATTTTTCTAAAAAAATGCACAAACATGCAAAAAATGTAAAAATGTATGAAAATGAAGGAATTTTCCTCAAACAAAAATTTTCTAAAATTTGTGATTACTCTAAAGGTGTGTACAGAGGTGTATAAACGGGTTAAACGGGCCAACCTAGCCTAGCTCACTTTGGCTCACGAGTTAAACGAACTAAGCTCATTTAACCTACTTTTAAATGGGCCAAAAAACCTTAGCCCTAACCTATTTAAAAAGTAAGTTAAATGAGTTGACCCATAGACCAAAAGTATAAATATATTAAATAGATTAATCTAAACCAACCCACTTTGGCCCGTAAGTTAAATGAGTTGGACTCATTTGGCCCATTTTTAAACAGGCCAAAAAACATTGGCTTATACCCATTTAAAAAACGAGTTAAATAGGTCGACCTGCGAATTAAAGCCCACTTGTACACCTCTAGATATGTACGTACTTACTAATTAGGATCAAACTGGCTATAGGTCTTATTTATTTTAGGAAAACTTTACTGGGTTAGTTCTTTATATATTGAAAATAGACCATATTTACTTTATTTAACCATTTTATTTTTTATTTAAGAAAACCTTAGAAAATCCTAATCCTTATTTTCCATTTTTGAAAAACTACAAAAGCCTAATTTAAAAAAAAATGAATTAAGAGTTTTATTTTTATTTTTATTTTTAAAAAAACCAATCTATGTGACAAAATATTTTTATTTTCAAGAAATCCTAAAAACCTAAAAATTCAATTTTTTAAATGAGAACTTGCCAAAATATGTAACATGCAAATGAGTAAATATTAGTAAAAAAAATATATGAATTTTCTATTAAATGCAATATTTATGAAAGAATATGCCAAAAAAAATTATATTTTTATAAAAAATATACTAAAATTAACCAACCAATAAAAATTGATACCAAGACCTACAAAGACCTATGGTAATACCAATTTATGCTAATAAACCAATCAAACTAATTTTTTTTTCAAAAAAATAAAATAGAAAAAAATATATACAAAATAACAAAACCATCAATCACTGAATAAACTACAATCCAAACGTAGACAAAGAAATAAAATAAAGTTATTAAAAGATAATAAAAATTAATTTAAAAAAAAAAGCAGAAGAAGAAGAATGTACTACCTACCAATTCAACATGGATGCACGTCGGATCTAAGGGTTCATTGCACATACAGCTTAAATCTTAGGTTGGGTCTTAAGTTGTCTAAGGGAACTTGGGTCAGGTCTTCTCTTCTTTAACAACAACTATTACCTAACTTGACATGAGAGCTTCTAAGCGCTTAAACTAGTGGTAACTTCAAGATTCGTGACCTTTTTATTGGCAAAAGGGATCTTGGTCACTATTCCTTAGCTTATGATTGTAGATTTCGGGTGATCAATGGTGGTTAGTGGTATGATTGAGGTTTGCGAGCTGTCCTATATTGTTCATGTGATGTTATGGGTTATGTCTATATGGAAGTGAAGGCATCGATTGTGAGTGTATTATATAGGAGTGGCATGTTGTAGGCCATGCAATGGTAGTTGATTATAAGTTGTGTGTTAGCTGGAATAAACGATGACTATGTAGAGTCATGATAGAAAGGGTCAGGTGAAGTGGTTATTGGGTTATGTTTGGGGTTGGGGATGGTGTTTGTTGGGTTGTTACGAGAGAGAGAGGGTCCATGTGACTGTTGTATAGGGTAATTGTTGTAGGTGAGAGAGAGGGTAGTCAATGGTAGGTGGTTGTGTGTATATATGGAATGTTGTTGATAGTGAGGAGTGGGTAAAAGAGGGTCAGATTTGCTGTATCAATGTTTATTCCCATTTCATGAAAATTAATCACCCTTTTCAAAGATTAACAACTGAATCTTTTGACTAATTTTTGATCATTTAAACCACTCATGGATAAAATTCAACTTAGATTTGAATCTTTAACAAATCTCCATTCCATCAAATTTAATAATATCATTACTAGATTTATGAGTTTCACTAATTATTTAATTATGATTTTACTAGATTCACTTTAAACTAATAGAGGTTTGATAAGATTCATTATTGGATTTGGATTCTAGAAGCCCAACCAATTTTCCCCCTTTTTCTGTATTTTTCATAAAAACATCTAAAGAAGAAAATAGCGTATCACATGACAGGCATGTGACTTGAAGGCTAAAAATAAAAAAAATGTGGTTAAGTGCATTATGTGAGGTTCAAACCCCTGATTTGTTAGAACTAAACCTAAGGCCCTAGCTAGTTATGCTTATTGGCTTTTTTCAATATGTCTTGCACATTAGTTACACTTAACCTTTCTTTATTGGCCTTACTTTAGTTTCATTTTTCAAACCTAAGCCTAATTCTTTTTAAAATGACTCTAGCCTTTCTATATGACCCAAAATATGCGTGCTAAATATTTTTAACACCACTTTTGAATTTAATAAATCTAAAGTCTTATTTTAATTAGTCTAGTTAAAATATTTTCTAAATTGGACTAAAGTCTACTTTGATGATTTCAAATTTCATTGGATTTTCCTACAATTATTTTTTTTATAAACCCTAAATTTTTTAAAGACTTTAAATTTGTTAAATTGCATATATATTTTATACTATTACTTGATCCAACCTTAAACGACCAACTAACTTGACTTGAACACTCTTAACAAATTGTGTTTTTTCAAATTTTAATTGTTTTTGTATTTTTCAATTTTTCTTGTAGTTTTAATTTTTTTAATTTTTCCTATAAATCTAGCTTAGAAACTATAAGAAAAGAACCTAAAGGTGGCAAATATGGGGTATATACACCCTTTACACTTCTATTATATTACGTATGTCATATTTAAGTCTTGAAATGAACATAAACATGGTGCGAGCTTTGGATTCATCAAAATCAACTTGGATTATAAGCATTTGGAATTCTTTAACATACTCATCTACAATTCACTTCCTTGACGAAGTTCTTGGAGTTTGGCAAAAGTATCTTATAGGAACGACTTGGGAATGCATCTGCCTTATAATAGCCTCTTTTTATCCTCCTAAGTGCACCTGCTTCGTCGTTTGACTCTTGCTCAAGTCACATTTAGATTCTTCTACTACATAGTGACATATCTTGAGAATTCGAAGGCAATAAGTTAGACTTTGCTTCCTCAGCATACTCATAATAATTGAACATTTTCTCAACCTTCTTCTCCTACTCCAAATATTTGTTAGTATCTCCATTGCCTATAAAGGTCAAAATTTGGACTTTGACATTTCAAGCTCTTGAGGAACTCAACGTCCTTGCTCTTTGCTTCATAGTACTTCTCATCCTCTTTACTAATCTCCTCGTTGATTTCCTCAATCTCATCCATCGTAAGCCTTCGTCGAGTAGGTCTATTCACTCCGCTAACTCAGTGAGGTCAAACTGGGTGATTAGCTTGGCATTGGTAGCCATTACCTTACTTAGGCAAGTTATCTACTTGACCTCTATTTGGGTTATATCTAGGTTACTACTTATTGTCTCGTATGGAAATAACCAAGCTTTTGACCAAGTTAGTAAGCCTATCAAGTTTGTCTTCAATAAATCTCGGTGTGTAACTTCCTTGCTAGCTTCAACCATAAGTAGCTTCACTTCATTATCACCAATGGTTCCTCATATGCTTGAATCTAACATTGCCATGGCTTAACATTACTTTCTTTAGCTAAAACAACTTTGAGAATCTCATAAAACCTACTTTGAATCATTACTTCGAATTACTAACTCAACAAACTTACTCCTCTACTACCCATAATACTACCAATACACCCTAATACTACAATAACTATATAGTGCTTCACAACATAATAAAGATTACTTACTCTATTTCTCAATACTAAAATAGAGGAGAATTCACTACAAACCATGCTTCTTCTATAGCTTCGAAGCTTCACCTTCTACTTCACTATGCACCTCGCAATAGTCTCAACACCATGAAAATTCACCCATAACTACAACACTTACCCATGAACAACATTGTAGTAGCCACAGAAGAATATAACTAATGTTAACTCATACATAAAACTTCACTACAACTCCTTACATTCTTTATCAGAACTGTACTTTGATACTAGTGAAGCTAATGTGTCTCTAAGGTTAAAACACATAGAGGCTACACCATAATGAAAACAAAGAGGAAAAGGTTAGGAAAGCCCACTAGTAGCTTGCTGGATGTACTAATATTAACTCACACATAAAACTTCACTACAGCTTCCTACATTCTCTACCAGAACCATACTTTGATATTAGTAAAGCTAATATGTTTCGAAGGTTAAAACACATAAAGGCTACAACATAATGAAAACAAAGAGCAAAAGGTTAACAAAGCCCATTAGTAGCTTACTGGATGTAATGCACCAACGAGCTCAACTTGGCCTAATCTCTACTTTACATGAAGCATAAGTATTGATTAGGGTCATTTGACACTATTCCTTGTTAAAAGGAATATATAAGAGTTAAGAGAGTATACAAGGGTTACTCTCAAAAAGGAAGTTCAATATTCTTTTTGTACAAGAAAATGTCGCTTATACACGTAGTCTCTCTAGGGTTACATGAGTGGAAAAGATAAAAGGGTAAAAATACAAAAGATTCCTAGTACATACTAAAAGGGGTAAGATTGACAAATAACAAATGAAATCTATTAGAGAATGTCCTTGAATCTAGAGCTAAGTAAACACATGTTGATCTTCGCTTTGGTATTCTGACCAAGAGGATGGAAGCATACCATGCTCAGCTATTCTTAGGAAGGTGAAGCCTTAAGCCATTGAGATAGCTCAGCATCAAAAGAAGACCAACTTGATAAGAACATAGGAGAATAATGGATGGATCTACTAACCTAATCTAGATTAGGTTAGTGCATAGTTGCTAGCTTAGTGCTTGGGTTCAAGGTTGCATCAAGTCAGATAGTAGAATGAAACAGCTCAAAGATCAGCTTAGTGCTTATTTGCTCAGGGGTTAAGTTAGGGGATGTACTGGCCATGATGATATCTTAGTGCTCATGATGGTTAAAATGCAATAAACCTTTGATGGAATCTTCATCCCTTAGTGGTTCACAAGCTAGGATACATTAGGTAAGTCCTTATAGACCTTTAGCTTGGCACCTAATGATTGGTTAGTGAAGTTAATTCCCATTAGAAGGTAATTAAGAAGAACACTAGTCTTCTTCTTCACATTAGATAGACCCGATTTTATGGAAAATTATTTGTAATCTAGATTGTCTCCCTAAATGGAAGCATTTCTTATGGAGAAGCATAGATGATATATTGAAGATGAACTTAAATCTCTATAGAAGAAAAGTTCGATAGGATATTAGATGTCCCTTTTGTCTTAGAGAAGAATTTGCACATGTTGCTATTATGATTGGATGTAAGGGGCTTGGTTTGTTATTTTGGGCTTTTGAATTAGAGGTAGGGATGTTATTTCTTTGGTTCATTGGTTATTGAATCAAGGGATGTTAATGATAGAGAATCGCTCAGATCCAAAACTTATGTTTGTTGAACTTTGTATATGATTAGGTCAATAATAATTTGTTGCCTCTTCCATATTTGAATATAAAGCTCATTTTAATAGCGCTAGAGGAATTCATTAGGTTGCATGCTAGTGGTTTTACTTGAAGTGCAACATCAATGTCCTATTGCTAATGAATGGAAACCTCCTCTTACTAATTTTGTTGAAGTGAATTATGGTGGCACATGGATTCAATGTGAGGAAGGGGCTATAGTTAAAGTTATCTTGCATGATAATGATGGGAAGTTGTTGGCAATCTCTACAATTTACATTGAAGAAGTTGAAGCTTTAGTTATTTTAGAAGCATTATGGTTAGCTTTGAACAAAGGATGGGAGGGATTGTTATAGAAACTACTTATAATGTGACTTTTAAGGCTTCAATAGATCAAATATCCTACTAACATCTCAATTCTTTCATAGTTGATATTGTTTCTCTAAAGGAATCTTTTAATTGTTATTCTTTCACTCAAATAAAGGGGGAACCTAATAAATGTGCAAGTTAGGTAGCATCTTTAGGTAAAAAGGGTTATTGTATGCACCTTTTGGCTTCAAATTCCCCTTTGGCAAGTTTGTTGAGCGCTTATCATGTAACTTGTCCCCTAATTAGTAGGGATTTGTGTTGTACTTTGAATAAATTATCCTTTGACTAGAAAAAGGAAAATAATAACACATATAAATGCACAATCATCTACAATAGTAATGAATTATTGGTTTATAATTATTTTCATTTATCGAATCATACTTAGTAAGTGAGAACCGCTTCTTTCAGTTTCTTGAATCTATGTAACCATTGTTAGTTAGTTTATGGCCTTAAATCTTGCCACTTACAAAGCAATAAGAACTCACAATAATCACTTCTTTCTAAATTCTTAGCATGTGACAACAACCAACAATTGGCCCTAGCTTACCTCCTACATGGGATTCAGTAGTAGATCCATAACCCAATAAGTCTCTTCTTCTTAGCTTCTTGCCTACTTAAATGACCATTGTTAGTAAATTCATGACCTACTAACCTACATTGAGATCTTACATCTTGCATCCTATTGAGCCACTTTATCTCGAGTTTATGACCTACTTAAGTTGGCTAATCGATCAATGACCTATTATACATGAGGAATGTAGGTCATACTTTTGAATCTAACCTAATCACTTCATTCCAATTTTGCATCCTACACATAATGTTCATTGTAGGTTGATCCTTATTGTAGCTTATATTAGGAGTATGCATCTTACAATGTCTAAAATCAACAATTGATAGCAACTAGCGTATGTTACATATTCAAAGAAACTAAATTCCAATTTAAAATTCATGAGCAGTAAATGTAACTCTAACTACAAATACATCCACATGAAATAGTCTTGAGTGCAATGGTTACTCATTTGAAGGATGCAAATCTAACCTTATGCTCATCTTTAGTTACATATAACTAAACAATCATTAAGAATTGTACATAAAAAACAAGAGGTTTGGATGATTAATTTGAGATTCGATCACTGAATCTTCATAGAGGATTTGTCTTGCATATATTGTCTAATGCAGTCAATTGACTAACTCTAGATTTGAATTTCTTTTTTCTTCTTTGCCTATTCGATTAATGAACTTTATTTGGATTGATTAAACTATAGGGTTTCAACATTTATATGTTCAAGTTTCAAGTGTGCAAAATCTTTATATCATTCCCTACCTTATCATTCAATTTAAAAACTAAATTTCATTTTTGCTCATCATTGTTAACCTAAGAGTCAACATATGTATCCTATTTAAGTCAATAAAGTTATTAAAGATTCCATTTTTACTTTTCAAAAACCTATATAATTTCATGTCGCTAGAGTTAATTTCATTCAAATCCATTTTCTAGTACAAACTGCATTATGTCCATGGGTAATCTTATATTACTATCCTTAATTAACCTAATCCACTTTATTACGAGGAATCAAACCATTAGTTGCATTTCTAAGCTCTAACCCTAACCATAATGCTAAACTAGATTAGAAGTAGATTATGAGTTGAAAGACATCATTAAAGAGATATTGAGAGGAGGCACGAGTTTGATTAATTAAAACTCGAAAGAGCTTTCCATTTTGGAACTTCGTCTTAGATGACCGTAAAACCCAAGTGCCTAAAATAGAAGGCCTTTACTTGATTATAGTGCATTCAGATTAGGATCGCATTAGAGTTTTCCTTGGTGCACCAGGTAGATCAGTTAACCCATTTGCCCTCATATTGCGCCCCTTACTTTTGGTTATAATCATTGGGTTATTCCAATGGAAATACTGACGGAATATTCCTTTTGAAGTTTTAGGTAAATTTCAGCTTTAAGAAAAAGATATAGGATCCCATAAGGAAGGGAAAAAAAATTGTCGACTGTTGCACAAATTTCACATATCATTACCTTTCGTGTAATTGAACACATGGTATCTAGCATATAACAGACACATTTGTCCAAAAAAATAAAAAAAAAGAAAGAAAGAAAAATATAAAGTTTGAAAAATCTAATCATCAATCAAAATGGTCTCTTGAGATCCTTGTAATCCGAGGAGTCGATGCACTCCAACCTTTCCCTTTGGGTATTCAACAACTTCAACAACTCAGTTGCCTTTTCCTTTGTTCTCTCTCCACACCCAACTTGCAACAGCAGCAACAGCTTCTGGAAGGCTCCTACTTGAAGAGCTTCACACAATACGGATTCTGCGCTTCTACCTTCCTTTTCCTCACCACCATTCTTGCACAACTTCCACAAGATAGACACCGAAAACTCCGTCGCCAAGTCCGAAACCCTCAGAAGCTTCTTCACCACCACTGGAGCCGTGAGGCAATTCCCATATGCCATTTCTCTTCCTTCTTTCCCGCTGCATATTCCATCAAGCACCCCTAATGTCTTTTCGCATACGCTTCTTTCTGCATCCACCAGCATTTCAAGCAACAAAGCAACTAGACCAGTCTCTAAAAATCTGGATGTGATCTGATGTTTTGAAGCACTAGATGGTAATGATGATGATGAGATCAAGTGATATATAACAAGCAAGGAGGCCTTTGTGGCACTAGGGCAAATAGGCTCTTTGATAAGCCTATACAATGCTTCTGCGGCTCCTTCACTATCCATAAATGCTTGTGCCTTTTGCTTATTGGAAGAAACAACCTCTTTAAGTGCCAGAACTGAGTTTCTCCTTCCTGATAAATTACCATACCTCATTAGCCATACAATGCAACGCAATGAGGTCGTTGATCCGAGCAGCAACTTGGCTTCACCATCTAGAGGAAACATCAACGCCAAAGCTGATAAAATTTCCTCTAAAACCCTGACATTCTCATCAAACGATCTCTCTGAAAACCACCCAAAAACCGCTGCTAGAACGCGATCCGCACCGTTTGAAACGAAACATCTCTTGTTGCGTTCATTTTCTTTCATCAACTTCTTGATCTTCACCACCACTGCTTCACATAGGCCAACTTGGCCATCTTCTTGTCTCCTGCTAGCACCGTCAATCTCATCAAGAAGCTCGATAGCCTCCATTGAGCTTATAGGAACTCGCGGTGTAGGAATCCTTTCAACCCCATGAGACTGATTGTCTACACACCAGTCCTGTATCATCTTCCTTATGGCATGATTGGGGATTGGCTCAAGAGACCTCAATTCCTCCTTGGTAATGGGACAAGTTAGGTTTCCGGCCTCAATCCATCTCTCGATACATTCACGATCATAAGTGATACCCGTCGATAAGGTGACAGGATCTTTCATCAAGTCTAGGGATATTGGACATTTAAAGTGGTTAGGTATTACAAGATTTGCCTCTCCGTTTTCTTCCACGTTCTGCCGCTCTTTCCTGGCTCGGCGAGCCAATTTTCGCCATCTCCAGGACGAGATCACCATAAAGATGTGATGGAACTTGAACTAAAAGTGCAAGATGTGAGTAATTGATCAATTAGGCAGGTATAAACAATAAAACATAAGTTCTGGGTTCGTATGGTGACTTCATATGATATATATAGTTTGTGAAGTACGGAATGGGGTTGTTATAGTTTCGGTTGATTTTACTAAGGTAGGAATAAGTAATAAGCATACTATAAAATGAAGAACGAGGTTCAACGTTCAAATTTTGGGAAATTTTGACCATAATGGGAAGAGTTTGAATAATAAAAAGGGAGCGCCAAGCATCCAAGAGGGACAACATACGGGAGAGCAATATAATTGACCGTTGAAATATTATAATATTTTTGGGCCAAAGACCGTTGAAACGTCGAAAATGGTGGAAATTTAATAGTCAACATCGTCTAGATAGGATGAGGCCCGAGATGGTAGTAGAATAGAACGAATCAAACATCCAAAGTTTCATCGACGTCAGAGTCGGTGGATTGACCGACCCATGTGCTAACGCATGCACGTGAAGGTAGAAAATGAGACCCCTTTAATGATTATGTTTTGTTCAAAGCTCCCATTATCCCATCATGTGGTCCAACCTTGAACAGAGAAAACACTAATTACAAACTATTATATTAGTATTATAAATGAATTTGAATATTTAGGTATGCTTACAACCGAAAGACCTAATTTTTTTTTTAAACTTTTCAATTCAATCCTAAACCAAATATATACATCTACTTATACCCTTATCATCAAATTAGAGGTAAGAACATATATAATAAATAGTTGGGATAATTGTAAATACACGTTTCACGAGTTTAATAATATAACCTATTATATAATTTGTGGAGTTGTTTCGAAACTGTATCTTATAAAATTTATGGGTCTAAGGATATCGTGTAGCTACGGATGCTGTAAGTTTTGTACTTTTATGTTGAGTATTATATTGACATGTCGAATCTTTCTTAGGGCAACTAACATAATATTAATGGATAATACACCCACATTGAGGATATAAAATTAATTGAAATGCTTTATTCCAATTTCAAATATGAGAGTTAACGTGTTGTGCACAAGCATATTATAATTAAATTATATTAAATTACATCATACCCGTGATTAGTATATAAAAATTGAAAATACTGTTACAATAAAATTTAGATTAATAAAATAATTATTGAATGAAAACATACCAATGTTATAGAAATATATAAAATAATTACTAAATACATCAATATTGCGGTAAAAAGACCTAAGCACAATATTAGTTTCATGCAAGATAGTAATTTAGTAAATTACTATCTAAAAATTTGAAAAGAAATTAATAACACAATCACACATATTGATTAGATATATTAATTCTTTATAAACATTATAAATATACATTGTAAATCATTTAACAAATTGATTCAAATTTATCTCAAATATTGGTAAAAGTAATTTAACCATAAAATCTGTAAATGAAATACACAATCCAATTTACCGAAACGAAAAAAAAAAAATCAAATTAGATTATAAAGAGTTATGGAAAGAAAATAAAGTATACGGTAGTCAAAATAGAATGAGATATACTCGAATTGAGAAAATAATGCATTGGATCAATATATTGCAAGATAAGCAGATCTTTCTTGGACACATATAGTCTCTTGAGAGTCTTTGTCTCCTCACTTCCCAATATTTTCTCTCCTCAAACAACAATAATATCATAGATCACCATGTAACTTTTTTTTTTTTTTTTTTGGGGAGGTTGGGGGGGGGGGGTGGATTTTTTTTTAATTGAATGACTATAATTTCATTCCTGAACAATATATTTATTTTAATACAGATTTGAAAAATGCATATTTAGTTTTCCTCTACTTTGATTGTTATTATTATTTTTTTCTTAATAACTAAAGACACACAAAGAGACGGAGAAATTAAAAAGAGAGGGGTAGAGAAAGAGAAATTAATTTTCCCTCTCTTTTCCTCCCCTACTGTAATTGGAAGAGAACTCGTAAAGTGAGAAACAAACCTGTGGTGGAAAAGGAAAGACGAACAGAGATGTTTGTCTAATCGACAACTGCCCCAAATTTCACCAATTTAATCATATTGTAGAGTAATCACCATATCTATATCCAAATTATCTATTTTTCAACATAAAAACATAATGCGAAGGTATGGGATTGAAAATTGTGCAAAGCTCATTTTCTTATCCATGCCATAATTCAAGTAATCGAAACCGTAAATCAAATTTCAAAACGGTAATACATGTTGTAATTATTGCATTAACAATACTTGTGGTATGTGTTAAAGGTCTAGAAAAGGAAGTACAATTTTTTTACGAGTAAAATGTAAGATTATTTGAACTACAATTTAGACGACAAGAAAAAGAAAAACTAAAGAAAAATGAAAATTTCGAACCTAGATAACGTTAGAAAAGTTGAAAATTGTAAAACAGTGCTTATAAAGGAAATGAACTAGGCAAACGCTTGGAAAACTACCATAACAAAACAGACAACAGTAATCTCTAAAAGAAACCTTCATAAGTAATTATATCATATTAGATCATTGCAACTATCTGTAACTCAACTTCAATAAAGGTCATTTTGGAATGTAATGGATATAAAATTTGGCATAATCCTATGTACGTATTGTTAATTAACCGAGAGATTACCAAAAGAAGTGAGAAATAAAAATGCACAGAAAATTCTACATATATACAACAACTTGCAATCCAATATCAAAATCTTATATATCAACTGGTACCATGATTGCTACCACATTTTAAAAGGAATGGCTTTATATAAATAAGAAGGAAAGGATGAAAACCCTTTTATCAGGTCATGCATAGCTACTTGGTATGTTGACTCTTCTATTGTTAACAATTGAATTGGAAGCAATAAATCTATATCCTTCATTATGATGTGATTTTTTTATTTTTTTTAAGGCATGATTCTTTTTGTTGGCCACGAAATGAGCATCAAATACAGTTGGTATTTCATGCATTACTAATTTCCTAGCGTGTGGATAACATCGAAAGTACTGGACTTGTAGGAAAATATATCGATCAACACTTGCTAAACTAAGATGTATTAGTTGGAAAAAAAGGAAAAAAAAAAAAGACACAAATATTAAAAACTGAGATGTATTCATCACTAATCGTCAACCTCCCTTTACTGAAAGCCATAGAAAACACCTTTTACCCCGCAACAAAACTACCCAAGAAAATGTACTTTTTATTTAACAGCAGTTTAGAGTACATGTAAATTCTTAACATCAAAAGAAAAGTCATAGCTTTCAAGTTCGGTTACTAAAATAACTATAGTGGTATACAAAAACTTTGATCTTATTTTTACAGCATTTAGAGGGTTATACAGTTCCTTATCTTGAATTCGAATGCCTCAATATATGATAAGAAAGAATTGCATAGTTCGCATTACATATGTCATGCCTTAAATCAATGAGTCATAATAACCCAATTCTATAAATCAACTTAAGTTAGAAGCTAATTACTTTAGCCACTAATATAGATATGGCCTATACGAAATGTTTACTATTTCCCCGCTTTGAGCTATCCAATTCTAAATCTAGTAGATATCAACCTATGATGTAACTTTTCAAAATAGTTCTGAAAAATAATGTTGTAGGTCAAATGATCGAGAAAATTAAGCTTTACAAATTATATAGAGTACAAAATTTAAATTTTAACAAAAAGTTCAAGAACTTCTTTGATCAGAGAAAATAAAGCGGTTAATAAAGGATTTATAAAAGTTCATAGATTTACAGAACATCTTAGCAATCTCAATAGTTGAAAACTAGAAGATTATCAATGAAGACCTTATCAGTTTCCTTATAAGTTATTAAAACTAATAAATAAACAAGAATTTAGCCCATTAGTCTTGAATTTGACTTCTTGACCCCATTCTTTAATCTTCTGGAATTTGGAGTTGTTTTGATGTAACTACTAGGAAACTTGCAAAACATATAAGGGAATGGGCAATAACTTGGTTAATAAGTAGGATGAAGATAGTAGCACATATCTAATATAGATCAACCAAGGTTCATTAGCAAGTTTAGTTAGATACTATATATATACAAGCAAATGCCATCACATAACATTATTCAATCAGTCATGAAATCAAAGAAATTGTACCTACTCTAATCTTGGTTGAAGAGTTTGACATTGCATACTTTATGAATCAAAACTAAATTGGGGTTTACATAATGGAGAAACACACTCTACCCAAGACTTTACTTCAAACTACAGTCTCTAACCTTGCTATGACCATTTGTCCCATCACTTAGTTCGACTAAGGATGGGGAGAGGACTATTTCAACTATCCTCATTGAAGAATCCATGTTTGGCTTGAGAATCCTAATCGTTTCCCTAATAGGTTGTAATGCAAGTTTGGCTAGTAGTTAAGCCAAGTTTGGGTTAAATTGCTTTTAGGATAATCAAATAATCTAAAGCAAATAATATCATGAAGCAATCGTTATAATAGTCTAGTACTCAAAATGACATAACCATATTTAAGTACGCATGTTACATACAAACAAGTAATTAACTTACAATCACAAACAACACATATACTAAGGTATCTAAGTATTTTTAAACAATACTTTAAAGTATTGATAAAACATTGATCCCACTTACTTGAAACTTAGTTGCTTGCTAACGTAGTTGTTCACTTGTCTTGCCTTCGAGAATTCCCTATATATTTAGTCAATTTATTATTTTAGTAACTATATAAGACATAGGAGACCATTTATTAGCTCTTCTCTTTAGAAACTAGGTTGATTTGGAACTTAATTTATAAGTTATGTTAGCATAAGTGTAGGAAGTTAGAGTCATTTTATCAATGAATTATACCTTTGATACCTTCTGAGCTAAGAAGCCTTTACGCTAGGAAGTCTTTAAATAACCCCTTGAGCCTTATTGAAATGAGAGTTCATAACAAAACAAACTTTTAAATCAACCTCTAAATTTGATGAGTATTCAAGATTTCTTACAAATTATCCTCTGAGATAGTTTCTGAGTGTTCACACACATGTATTTCCACTTCAAATACTCTCTAAGGCATCTTTTGAACCAATTGTATAGTTTACTCAATTTTAGATCTTCTAGTAGGATATCCTTTAAGCTATCCTATAAACCACATGGGCATTGATATTCATAATAGATTCAACCTTTGAGTCAATCTCTAAGTTTGATAAGTGATACAACTTCTAAGTGTTCACATATCTATAATTACCTCAAATTTCACTTCAAGTTATCTTTTAACTAAGTTGTTGTGTCTACTAGAATTTAAATTTCATAATAGAAAACCCTTTAAGCTATTATTTGAGTTCAGTCAACTTCATAATTTCAAGGGATTTACCCTCTGAACTTTCTACTAAGACTAGTAACTTCAGAATGTCCTCAACTAATGTTTCAAGTCTACTTGTAAATTTCTAACTTAATCATGTTAGGTTTACCGACACCTTAAATTACCCACTTAAAGAAACTAGGTGAAATTTAAGATCTCACATTTCTATCCCCTTTTGAAAATGTTTCGTCCTTTGAACTTCAATGATCAATTACACTTATCACCAATTTTTTATGTTCCAAGATCATCTACCATTTTTTATCAAAATCAAAGTACTAACTAACCTAATTGCTAAAATAACAATGGGTACCAATTCTCTATTGTATCATCTTATTGAGGATCCTTTGATTTACTCTTTATTACTTTCTTTTGACTCATGAATTTACTTAGTATTGGTATATAAGATACTTTATAGTTTCCCTACCAAGCTCAAGGGCAACACAAGTCGACATGCTACATTCAGCTTTCTATCTCTTGGTAAGATAAGTTAATATTATCTTTAGATGAATTTCCTATGGTGCTCTTTATAAGATATCTTTTGGTATTGAATTTATATTATTGTTGGCCATCATATACTTAATGTCTCCACAAACTTACCTATGTCACAAAGATACAATAGATTCATTGTTGCTATCTAGCTTATCTTTACCTTGATACATCCATAGAGTTTCATTGTAATTCTTAGTAAATTCTTAATTGTCCATATCCTCTAAATTAGTTTCTGATGTAATGTATTTCCTTAACTTTTGCTTGTGTATTTTTCGAAACTTAAGTTCTAAATCTTTAAAGTCCATGATGCTTAAGTACAACTATTATGATTTATCCTCAAATCTTTAATATAATTAAAACTTCACTTCAAACATTCACCTAACTTAGTTTTGATTACTAGCGTATATCTTATCTCTTATCTTTACTCCTCATCACGCTTTATTACTTCTAAACCCAATTATCTAATATGTTGAGGGATTGCTTCCTTACCATTATTACTTTAGTTAGATTTCTCCTTGAGTTCATACTATCTTCACAGTTCGAAGCTTAGTATTTCATACATTAGTACATACAATTGCAAAGTTGAGGTTAGAAAATCTCAATCTTTTCATAAGCTTGTACTCAAATGGATAAAGACTAACTTAATAAATAAATACAAGTTAATTGATAAAACTGACATGATTCTGGAGTGACAAGGATATGGACTAGTTTCCAACTTTATGATTGACACAACATGTTTGAAGTAACTTAAGGATAAGTAATTTATTGATACATAACTTGTAATAGACAAAGAATTTAGTAGGAAAGAGATAAAAATCACATATTTGCCATCCTATTCTTTCTTATTCATATGTACTAAACAATACATTTGCAACCATCACCTTTTAATTTAATACATCTATTTATCTCCTATTTGCTTTCATGACAAGCATATAGTGTGCAACTTTAATGATCCTTCCACAATTTATCCCTGTTGCACCAAAAGTATTACTTGCAAATTATAACTTACACAATTTCCTCTTCTTATTATCTACTTGATTTATTAAGTTTTAGGTTATTTCTTTAATCTATCTCCTTAATGGAGTTTACTTTCATCTAAATTGCTCTTCTATAACTTATCCTTTCCTTATAAGCAGATTGCTCTAAACCTCTATTTATGACTTCATGCTACCGTTAACTCCTTACTTCCAACTATATGACTTCTACAAGCATCTCAAATATTTGCAATACATATATTACTACTCTTATCTATTCATAAGGTGTAATAAATATAAGTCCTATGATAAAGAGTCTTTCTGTTTCCTAACTTAGAGCACATATCATTTACTTTTCCAAATAAATTCACATCTTAACCCTAAATAAGAGAAAGTTTATCATCAGTATCTATTTCGGTCTTTGTCCATTTATTTCTATTACTTCATATGTCATTCTTTAAGTTACCTTAGTAATACCTTTCTTAAGTTTATCTCATAATTTATTGTACTATTAAACTTTTGAAATTCTTTCGTCTTACGTCTTATCATGATCTAGTTTCTATCTTTTTAGTTAAAGTTAGGCATGTCTCCTTCCATTGCTCATGAATTCTAAATGTCTTTGTTTTAGCTTAACTTAGGCTATCTAATCTTTGGTTTAAGTTGACTTGTCCTGTTTCATCCTAAGTATTGAATTGCCTCAACAAATTTGAAAGGATCAATAACCTCCTAAAATCAAAGCTCTTGATGTTGCTTGTTATTATGGTCTTCTCAAGGCATCATCTTCAATCAATAAATGTTGTAGTAAGTCCCTATCACTTGGTTATTTATTTCAATTTTTCCACTATCTAACTTGTGGTATATCTGTTATTCCTAAGCTAATGGGGGTTAACACTGAATCGCTCCTTAAGTACAAAAGTACTTAAAAATGAGTTTACATTCTCCAATCATTTTCTTAACTTTCTAACTACTGCATCAATTAAATATCTCACTTTCAAATATGATAGTTTTACCCTACATTCCATCACATATGATTCACAAGTGGTATACAATTTAATCTCAATCAATTTCTTTGAGTAAGATTCTTCTGGTTTCCTATTAAAAGTTCTATAATGTATATCCTAATCATTTCTCCTAATATCCATATAACATCTTTCATTGGTATATCTTCTTATATAGGCACTACTTCTAAGATATCTCATGCATATCATTTATTCATGTATTTCAACATTATAGCTCAGCATAGAGTGTAAATCTCTAAACTATTTTCTAAGTGATTACTTCCTATTAAATGGAAATCATGTAGTCTTTAACAATGTATCTTTCATTAATTTTTTCAATATTCATAAATCATTATATTAATCATATCCTAAGTATTCATAATGACAAAGATATATTTCCTATAATATCCCAATCGTTGCTTATAAGAAACATTAATATATCAATACTTATATATATCATGTTACTTATATTTAATTTTGTAATATAGCATTACTTTCAATCCTACAGTTTCATAATATCTCCTAAATAGAAGGTAAGAGCAAGAGGTCACTTGCTACGGATCATGTTTAAATACTTATTTTAGATAGTTGATAGGCGTAAGTTGATCTCCGTAGGTATTTCAAACTCAAAGTCCATTTGATGTCATTCAAGATCATATACTTCCTATTTTCATAGCTTCCGCATTTCAATTTCACAACCCAAGAGTATATATTAGAATTTTATCTTTACATCAGAAAAAGACTTATATTAGAACTTAACTTTACATCGAAGAAAATCACATTAGGAATGAACTTTTCACCACAAAGAATTACACATAACATTTCATACGTATCAAAATATCACAATTCTTTTCACTAAATATATTGCTTGCAAATATTATTTCAGTCAATTATTGACAAGATTATATTTATAATATTAAGAGAACCGAAACACATCAAAGAATATTAAAACTATCAAAACAGCAAGAGTTCATTTTATGTATCACTTCTCAAATCTACTCCCTACATTTCATTTTGATCACAATATACTTCTCATCAGCTACTATCAATCTCTCCTAAACTTCTCAAATTATCCATCAATCAATTCTACAAATAACGCAATAGGACAACAAATAATTTATTAGTACTTGGTTCTATGGTACTTAACAACTCATCAATCTTTACATTCATTATAACGAGAGCATGATAATCAATTATCTATACTTAATCGTTACTATCTAAATATGTGCTATAATCATGAGAACTAAACTTATTTTTGCTAACTAAGATTCACCAAACATTTCCATATCATCCAAAACACTACTATCTCAACTACTTCCAACCATAAAATTAGAAATTAAATTATTGAAACCATTAAAATAATGGCCTCCTTAACTATCAAATATTATTCTCCACTAACCCAATAGTAATACAAATCCCCGCTCATTCTCCAATACTCCCAATCACCTCACATCTATAAGATAATTCACTTAATATTTGTACACATTCTATATAATTTCACCAAAACCATAGAATAGTACTCCATCAATCCATCTCAAGATAATTTCTACAATTAAACCTTACAATCCATAGGGTCTTCACCATCTATGATCATCACTAAACATAAATAAGTCAATGGTTCAGAACCCAAAAGTAGGTGTAACATAAGTTAGATTAGCATTTCCCATTACTTTATATTGCTTTATACCATATTCAATCTCTTGCATAACTTATACATAACCTTACAAGTTTAGGTCTTTTACATCTCGCTTAATTTCCTAACTCTCAATATTCCTAAGGTGTTCTAATTCATTTTAGTTATGGCATCTCAAGATTAGTTCAAAAGAGTTGTACTTTAAGTGAATTACTGAGAACCATGCTTTGATATCATCTAAAACTATCATAGCCCAAACTAGGGAATAGTAACAATCTTGTTGTGTAAACCAACCTAAGCTAAAAGCTAGCTAATTTAACTATTAACATAAGTATAACTTACATAAGGTGTTTATTACTTCCCTATTTTGAGCCTTCTAATTTTGAATCTTATAGATATCAACCTGTAATGTAACTTCTCAAAATAGCTTCAAAAAATAATTTTATGGCTCAAATGATCAAGAAAATCAAGCTTTACAAATCATATAGAGTACAAAATCTAAATTTTAACAAAAGGTTCAAGAATTTCTTTGATTTAAGAAAATAAAGCGATTAATAAATGATTTATAAAAGTTCATAGATTTATTAAACATAGTAGCAATCTCAATAATAGTTGAAAACTAGAGGATCATCAATAGAGACTCTATTAGTTTCCTTATAAGTTAGCAAAATTGATAAATAAATAAGAATTTAGCCCATTAGTCTTAAATCTCACTTCCTGACCTCATTCTCTAATCTTTTAGAACTTGTAGTAGTTTTAGTGCATCTATTGGGAAACCTGCAAAACAGTTATAAAGGAATAAGTGATAACTTGCTCAGTAAGTAGAATAGAGATAGTAACACATATCTAGCACAAATCAATTAAGGTTCTCAAGTAAGTTTAGCTAGATACTATGCATGTATAAGTAAATGCTATCAAACGATGTTATCTAGTCTATTGTGAGATCAAAGAAATTACATCTACTTTATTCTAAGTTGAGGAGTTTGATGTCTTGCAATTCGTTAATTGAAACTAAACTAGGGCTTGTGCAATGGAGAAACACTCTTCACTTAAGACTTCACTTCGAACCATGGTCCCCAACCTTATTGCGACCTTATCTCTTGTCACTTAGTTCAACTAAGGGTGGGGAGAGGATCATTTCAACTATTCTCATCGAAAGGTCTATGTTTGGCCCAGCAATCCTAGTCGTTTCCCCAATGGTTTGTGATGTAGGTCCAATTACCAATTAAGCTGAGTTTGTATTAGATTACTTTTAAGGTGATTAAACAATTTCAAATAGTCTAAAGTAAGTAATATCATGAAGTAGTCAATACAATAGACTAGCACTCAAAATAGTACATCTATACTCAAGCACGCATGTTACATACACATGGGTAACTAACTTACAATCACAAATAAGACATATACAAAGATCTCTAAGTATTCTTAAACAATATTTTAAAATGTGGTGAAACACTAATCTCACTTACCTAGAACTTAGTTACTCACTAATGTGGTTGTTCACTTGTCCTACCTTTGAGAATTCCCTATATATTTAGTCAATTTATCATTTTAGATATTATATAAGACATGAGAGACCATTTATTAGCTTTTTTACCCTAAAACTAGGTTGATTTTGAGTTGAATTTATAAGTTATATTGGCATATGTATAGGAAGTTAGAGTCATTTCATCAATGAATTATACCTTCGATATCTTCTAAGTTTTGAATGAAATTAGCTATGAAGCTTTTATGCTGGGAAGTCTCTAAATCACCCCTTGAGCCTTATTAAAGTGAGAGTTCATAATGAAACCAACTTTTAAAATAAATCTCTAAATTTGATGAGTATTCAAGATTTCTTATGGATTATCCTCTAAGATAGCTTCTGAGTACTCACACACATGTATTTTCACTTTAAGTACTCTCTAAGATACCTTTTGAATTAACTGTATAATCTACTTAATGTTAGATCCTCTAGCAAGTTATCCTCTAAGCTATCCTTTAAACCACATGAGCATTGAAGTTCATAGTAGATTCAACCTTTAAGTTAATCTCTAAGCTTGATAAGTATCCTAGATTCTTCAATGAACACCCTTTGATACAACTTTTGAGTGTTCACATAACTATAATTACCTTAAATTTTACTCAGTTACCTTCTGACTAAGTTGTTGTGTCTACTATAATTTAAATTTCTAAATAAAAAACCCTTTGAGCTATCATCTAAGTTTAGTTAGCTTCATAATTTCAAGGGATTTACCCTTTGAACTTTCCTTTAAGACTAGCAACTTCAAAGTTCCTAAGAATATTCCATCTGACTTAGCCTTTGAGATTCCCATGTTTTACCATTCCTTCATAATCTTTCCTCCGATTTAGCCTCTAAGTGAATACATAAGAGAACATTTTTCCTCAACTTCCTTTGAGCTATCCTTTGCCCTAGTTCAAATTACATTTAACTTATTTATTTATCTACTTTCACTCTAAACTCTAGTAAAAACAACCAAAGTAACACTTCAACTAATATTTCTTAACCTTATTACCTCCCAATTCTTCATGTAACCCATCATCATCCATCATTTCTTCAAGTTTATATATCACTAAATTACACATTTTAGGGCACATTATCAATTTCTTATAACTCCTTCCTACAAAACCCAATCCAATAGCTTCACTATACAATAAATACTCGATTAATCACTTGAACTCCAAATCCAAGTGAAGTCCTTTGGAAAAATACACTAGTTTTTACCAAAAAAACACTATTTTAATCATAATTTAAGGCTAAAAAATCAAATACAAATTTATAAAATAGTTTCATGAAAAAATTTCACATAGCATTTGATATTGGTTTAGGATATTTTATAGAAAAATTTGAAGTAGAAACTACATAATTAACCATATTTATTTTAGCATGGAAAATTATCTGATTTCTTCGATTTCTTAAGGATGTATATTATAACTACTAAGTTTGTACAAAGAGATATTTTTCCTAGATTCTATATAGGAAAATAAATATGTAGGAATAATTTTTTTTTTTCATAATTTTCTAGGTATGTTTTATATTTTTACAAAATTATAGAAAGCCAAAGTAAAATTGGATCTCCTTGGAAAATGGAACTCTAATACCAGTTGCTCCTCTACCATTATCGACCAATTTAGGCATGGGCTACTCCTTATGGTAGTGAGGTTAATTCACACCCAGCAACTCCTTATACCCGTGAACTACCGATCACCCAAAATTACACTTATTTTCTTCAATTTCCTAAAAATTCCTCTTATGTAATCTTATTCCAACTTTCTTTTTTCTAGATTCCAGTTTTCATGTAAGAGTTGTTAGAGAGTTTCCTCGAATTTTTAGAGAGCTTGAGTTGATTAAACTAAATTTTCTCTCTTCCATGCCAATTTCACCTTATATACTAAGCTTACTTATGTTAATATGAAAACCCCATACTTCAATAGCTATCTCCTAGACCTTCCATGCAGAAAATAAAGTTATTCCTAGCTGCCTATTATTTTTTTTATTAATTTTTACTATTTTTTATTTATTTGTTTTCGCTTATTTGGGTATTTTATATAGTTATGGCTATATATATACACATAAAAATTACATGCGGTATATATATATATATAAGTTCTACGTATTATTTTATGTCATATATTATTTTATTATATATATAATTTGTCTCTAAAAGTTTGTCAACCAACGAAACATATTCTATGTGATTAGGGTAAATAATACACAATATAATTAAATCACAATATTTTAGCTATATCATTTTTATTTTATTATATTTTTAATATGCAAGTTCATAGGGTGTCCTTGACTAATGTTGTTAGTTAACTCATAAATTCCTAGGTTAATTATATTAGGTTCACTAACATCCTAAATTATCTACTTAAAGCAACTAGGTGAAAGTTTAGGTCTCATATATATATATAACAAAAAAAGTGCAATGGATACCTTTAAGCCATTTGATCAGCACATTCGAGTAAATTACCTTATTTTAGTTAATAATTGTCCAAAATCCAAATTGTAAAGCTGCTTAAGAAAGAAGAAAAGAAAGGAAAAACAATTCATTTTTATGTATTGAATGTAAACTATACAATGACACATAATAATGTAATAATAACAAAATGATACTCGACCCTACAAAACCTTGAAGAAAAAGTTCCGTTAAGAGGCACAACTCCAAGTAAAGAATGTGAAACCAAAAAGAAAAACTTTTAAAAAATCAATGTTTTGTCCCGCTATGAGATTCTAATTGGAAATGTATCAAGAATGAGTATATGTTAGACAAAGCATGCATACTTGAAAAGAAGATAATCATATCAATAGAATATAGCAACACCTTTGTTGAACTAAATAAAACAAAACAACAGAACCCATTAGAAAGGAAACTAATAAAAAAGCTTTAAAAAAAAAAAAAATACAAACAAAGAAAATTCTTCATAGTGGCATATGATATTGCTAAGTCATGGTTGATGTGGCTTCTCCTAAATTAAAAATCCAACCATAACTATTTATGATGTCATGATATCTATGATGAGAATAAGTAAAATCACTAAATGAGACATAGTTCATTTCATAGCATACAAAAGCCCTAGCTAATTCACAAGTGGCATTTAGAACAAATACAAATTGTTCAAATAATTAAAATCTTACCTATTCATGAATTGTCTCACTTTACCAATAATAAATCAATTAGCAATTGTTATATAAGTAGAAGGCACAAACCAAGTCGATGGGTAGAAGACATCAATTGAAAATTAGATGACAAAGATGAATATGGAGAAGATGCATACCTTTTTTTGATAACGAAGCCAACAAAGAGGATGATGATGAAGCTTAAAATTAATAAATATCAAATGCAATTTGTTAAAGTGGAAAGGAGATGAAGTAGTCAAAGTGGGAAAAAGAAAATGGGTATAGAAAAGGCAGTTTAGTTTAAGTTATAATTTGCAAAATAGGAAGGTGAATAGACCGCATAAAGTGGAAAAAGAGAAAATAGGATTGAAAAGGCAGTCTTAGGATTGAAAAGAAGTTGAATAAAGAGAATGTGAAAGAGATTTTTGTAGAGAAAACTACAATAGAAATAAGTATTGAAAGTTTAATTTAATATTTTCTAGTCAAATGATTTTGTTATTTTCTTAATATTAATAGAAGACTGAAACATCTAAACATCAATTTCATAATAAAAAACTAATGAAAGTAGTGTAACTGATGCAAGAAACAAAGGCAATGCATAGAGATTGAAAGAATAATCATAAAATTGAAGAACCTTAAAAGAAAAGAAATAAATAAATTACATGTTATGGTAGTAAGCAAAGTGAGATTATGAAACAAACCTAACCAATTTGTTATATACCTTAAGAGAAGATTGAAATACCTACATGTCAATTTTAAAATCAAATACTAATGAATATAGTGTACTTGATGTGAGAAACAAAAGGCAGTGCATAAAAATTGAAAGAATAATTACAAAAATGAAGAACATTTAAAAAGGGAGATAAACAAATCACATGTTATAGCAATAAATGGAGCAAGATTGTGAAACAAACCTAACTGGCATAGTACATCTCCCTTAAGAGAAGGCACCAAAAGTAGCAAGGAAAATGGCCATGGCATTTTATAAGCATAGTGTATAGGAAGCAATAAGTGGAGTGAGATTGTGAAACAAATCTAATTAACCTAGTACATGCCCCTATAAGAGAAGGCACCAAAAGCAGCAAAGAAAATAGCCATGGTGTTGGGAAAGCATAGTGCACGAGAGTGAAACCACCAAGTGAAGGAGATTCTTAGTCTTGGATCGTTCCACTAAAGTGTATACAAAGAAGGAGTGGAGGGGAAAATGAAAGACAGTTTCATTAGGGAGTTTGTATGTGAGAAAGCGAAGGCTTAAGGTGTGGTTTCATTAGGGGTTTATATGAGAGAAAGTAGAGATTTAAGAAGTGGGTTTGGAAGGAAAGGTAGGAGAAAGTGAGAGAGAGAAGAAATTGCATTGAAGTAGTTGGTTTTAGGTTTTGTAGAGTGATTAAGGGGAGAGAGAACAATTTAACCATGTTTAAATATATTCATAATTTTCAAAATTTAATTTAGTTTTGGTTTTCTGTAATAAATTATTGGATTGTTAGGTTAAATAGTAATTTTACAAGATATGACAATAATACGATGGTTAAAGAAAGCCTTTCTAGCTTAAATATAGATAATATTTGATTATAGGATTAAATGTTAATTTTACAAGACAAGATACTAATAGATGTTTTGATAGTAAATTTTCATCCCTATAGCTAGGTGCTTGGCATAATGTTGACTTGTCCCAAATCAGGAGTTACATCAAGTACAACAATTATACTCTTGATTGACTCTTGTAGTATTTAGAGTTACCTTGATAATAAGTGTTCAACCACCTACTTCTTTTCATAATTTGCACATGGCTAAATCTAGGAGATGCTACATGTTACTAGCAATTCAATTGCCTCCCATTATAGTTATTAGACAAGAGTCTACAGATACAAGAGATCAATCACTATAAGGACTTTCTATGCACTAGGCTCACAAACTTACTTCCTTTTATTCTGAAAATACACCTAACTTAGGCATTAAAGTGGCCATGTCAGACAAGCTTTAGTACCCCCTAAAGCCTTACGTTTGTTATTTATAGATTACAAACACCAACCTAAATTCTGACAACAACATCTTGGCACCATCTATTTTCGAAACCTAATCATGGTAGCAAAAACTAGATTAAATAAAAGTACTAGTAATGCTGCTACTTTCCAGTAGGTTGTAGAGGAAGTGGGTAACACTACTTAGGAGAGGATCAGCTTGCTAAGTTGGACCAACTTTGTGCTGACTTAGCAAGGGAAAATTAAGAATTAGTAAGGAAGAGTAACAAGATCTTAAATTTGGTACGTATAAGCATGTTGTTGAACCAAAATATTGAACAAGATGTGAGTTGTATGGAGAACTCTCATGATTCTATGCATTCCCTTGAGCAAGAATTTAAGTAAGCCAGAGTAGTTTGAGAAACTTAAGCTTTTTCTCTCAAGAAAACTAATAAGGGTAAATCCTCACAACAAGCAGACTATGTGGGTCCGTTGTATGTTAGTGCCCTTACTTCAATAAGTCAGTAGTTTGTTTTGAAAAAGAGTCCCTTTACTCCAAAAATCTTAAAGGAAGTCATTCTTTAGCATATCAAAATTCAACAGTTTGTAGCGTATGATGGAATTAAGGATCTATGGGACCACTTAGAGTACTATCATACTTTGGCCAAATTACATGGCCTAAGTGATATAGTTGCTTGTCAAGCCTTCACATCAACCTTACAAAATGCTATAAGCACTTGGTTCAAGCACTTAAAGCCTTATACAATTACATGTTTTGATGATCTAGAAGAAGTACTCTTATAGCACTTCCTTACGAGTAAACTTCCAATTAAGAAAAATTTGTCCTTAAGCAATTAAATAGAAGTTTGATGAGACCAAAAGGGAGTATTTGGCTTAATGCATGGCTGAGATGGTTCAAATCCCAAATTGTGACATGAGTGTTGCTTTCAACATGGTTATCGATAGGGATGAAGCTACATGGAAACTTTTTCAAGTCTCTAGCCAAGAATAAGCCTAAGACATCTATGGAATTCAAGGGTAAAGCAACATCATACATCAAAGAGAAAGGTAATATCAAAGCTCGACAATAGGCAAACTTGAACAAATCTAATCTTTAGAGCTACAAGATTTTCCCAAGTGCAAAAGATTAGCTCGAAAGCCGTGATGTTTGTTTTTTAAGGGAAAGTAGTGGAGATATAAAAAGACCACAAATTCCAACCCTCCCTACTCATACTCCCCTTAATTGTCCCATGTCCAACATTCTTATGAAAGTTTATAGTTATAGGATTTTGTAGTGGCTTGAGAGGATGAAAGGGAATCCCTTTAGAACAAATTCCAACAAGTTTTGTGACTTACATCATAATAGGGTCCATAACACTAATAAAGAAATACAACTTAAAAATCCCATTAAATATGCCATCTCGAGAGGCTATTGAGGAAATTTTTAGCTCATGATACAGAGAACATTGAGCGACCAACTGAAATGAGGAGAAATGATTAGGATTGAGACAAATGAACTATTTAAGCAAGAAGGGGTGGAAGAGAAGTTTGGTAATAAAAGCAACAACAACAAAGCCCGAAATAGTGTCATCAACAACATAGTCGATGGGCCCTCTAATTTAGGTTAGTCTTGCTCCTAGAGCTCAACTAACACCTTTTGATTATGTTCGTAATGTATAAGGCAGGAAGTTGAAGGCCAACAATTCAATAACTTTTTCAAAAAGAGATTATGAGGGCATTCAAAAGCCTATGGCAATGTGCTAGTTATCAAAGTAAAAATAGCAAATTTAAAACCTAAGAAGATCTTAGTAGACATAAGATGCTTGGCAGATATAGTAATTAAAATGTGTTTGATCATACAAAGCCTAAGAATATAGAGGGGATCAACAACTCGCAAGGTCTTTGTATTTGAAATCCATCAAATGCGAGGAAGTTTTCAACATTGATACCAACCTAAATTAAAAGATTAGTAATGTGGAAAAAACTTAGGAAGGAACCAAAGAAATACAACTTGGAGAAGATCTAGCTATAGTACGACTTCGTATAATTCCTTAAAAAGAATGCTGATATGTTTACATGGTTTCCTTCAAACATGCTCACCATACTTAGGGAATTTATGACATATAAGTTGAAGATAGACCCCAATTCTAAAGTTATTCAATAGAAGAAGAGACATTTTACCCTCGAATGATAGGCTACGATAAAAGAAGAGGCATATAAACTTTTGAAAGTAGGTTTTCTCTAGGAAGAGTCTTCGTTGACATGGTTAGCTAACTACATGTTAGTTAAAAAGTTAAACGGCAAGTGGCACATGTGCGTTGACTTTACAGATATAAATGAAGCTTGCCTAAAGGACTATTTTTCCTTGTCAATAATTGATCAAATGGTGGATTCAACTACCAAACATGTTTTGCTTAGTTTTATGGATGCCTTCTCTATCTACGATCAAATCAAGATGGAGGAAGAAGATGAAGGACATACCTCATTTGTCACTAACTTTGGTATGTATTGTTATACTGTTATGCCTTTTAGCATAAAAAATGCTAATGTAACCTATTAGAAGTTAGCAATGAAATGTTTAAACCTCAAATTCATCACAATGTATAAGTATATGTTGATGATATGATTGTTGAAAACATGCCAAAAGATTGGCACCTTGCCAACCTATAAGAAACTTTTGATACCTTAAGGACATACAACATGAAATTGAATCCATAAAGTGTTTTTAAGGCTATCTCAGGAATGTTATTAGACTACATGGTAACTTAATGGGGATATGAAGCTAATCTAGAAAAATTAAAAGGAATAAAGGATATGAAATCCCTAAGTATATTAAAGGAGTGCAAGAGCTAACAAATTGGATTATAGCATTTAATGGATCTATTTCAAAAGGTGTTGACAAATATGCTGAGTTCTTTAAAGTTTTGAAGAAACCTAAGGAATTCAAGTAGATAGATGAATGTGAAGCTACGTTCTAAGAGTTGAAGGAATTTTTATCATCTTCACTTGTACTTTTGAAACCCATTCCATTGGAGGAATTGTTTCTTTATTTATTTGTCAGTAGCTTTCCTCTATACTAGTTAGTGTTGAGGAAAAGGAGCACTAATTGATCTATTATGTGAATCATGTTTTATAAGGACTAGAGTAGAGGTATATTAAGATGGAGAAGTTTTCTCTTGCTGTAGTGATGGCATCAAGGAAGTTGAAGCCTTAATTTGAGGCTCATCAAGTGACAGTTCCCATAGATTAGCCACTATAACAGGTTTTGCAAAAGCATGATTCCTTAGGCCTAATGGTGAAGTATTTGTTAAAGTTGAGTGCATATGCTGTTTAGTACCAATGAAGGACTACTCTAAAGGCACAATTCTTAGCAGATTTTTTTTGCAAAGTTAATAGGCAAAGATGATAGTACCAACCTACTTGACAAGCCTCAGTAGGATTTGTACGTAGATGGCCCCTAAACCCAAGAAGGATGTGAAGCAAGTCTTATATTATAAGACCACATAACATAAGGGTTTAATATGCACTTAAATTTTGATTCCTAACCAGTAACAATGAAGTTAAATATGAAGTATTGATTGCTAGGTTGAGGTTAGCCAATGAGGTCAGGACTAAAAGATTAGTTTTTTTTTTTTTTATTCAAAATTGATTGTTCATCAAGTAAAAGGAGACCATGTAGCAAAAGGTGAGGTGATGAGTAAGTACTTAACCATTGTGCAAATGCTAGACGAAGAGTTCTCATCCTTTACAATCACAAAGGTACTAAGGTTAGAGAACATGACTACTGATAAATTATCTAAGTTGGCTTTTACACTACTTCTAGATCTAAATGATTAGCTCTTTATTGAATATTTTCTAAGTAAGAGCTTGAAAATGTTCAATAGTGTCTTCAAGCACATCTTGCCAAAGGAAAAATCTTAGATGAATCCGATTATTGACTACATAAAAGATAGAGTACTACCTCTTAATAGGAAAGAAGCTTAGAGGCTTATGTACTAAGTCGTTAACTACACTATGATTGATGGCCAATTATATAAATGTGCCTTTAATTAACCGAACCATTATTGCCTTACACCTAAAGTAGCATAATGAGTTCTTTCTAAGCTTCATGTAGGGATCTACACTAACCATGTGAAGTCTTAAACATTATATGTTTAAGAGCTAAGGTTTGATTATTATTGGCCAACTATGAAAGAAGATGTAAAGGATTTGGTATAACATTGCTCATAATGTCAAAAGCATGATGCAACAATTGCACTCCCTCTAATGAATTACAACATTTGACCAATCCTTAACCTTTTATACATTAGGGTTTAAACATTCTAGGACCCTTCCTAGAGGCCATGGGATAATGGTAGTTTGTATTGGTTGCAATTGATTACTTCACCAAGTCCTTTGTGTTCAATTTCATTTTATTAAGGTTTGGAGTTTCTTATGTGATTATTACCAACATCAGTCCATAATTCAACAATGATAAATTCCAAGTTTTTTTTGCAAAAGGTACAATATCCATTTGAATTAAACCTCGGTCTACATCTACAGAGTAACGGATAAGTTGAAGGAATAAGCAAAACCATATTGTATAGTATAAACCGGAGAATGGACCAAGCAAAAGGAAAATATGTTGACAATATTTCAAATATCATATCGGGATATGGGTCTACACATAGGACTTCAACAAGTAAATCTCCTTTTTAGTTAACATTTGGGTCAGAAGCCATCCTTCCTATCGAACTAGAATGCTTCTAAGTTTACACATACAAAGCTTTGATGTTTAGCCCAATCAAGTTGGCTTCATGGCCAATTTTGATAAAATAAAGGAAATTAAGGACGTAGCAAAGGCTAGAATTGTAGCGTATCAACATAGAATGGCACAATATTATAATTAGAAGGTAAAACATAAGGTCTTTTAACTTAGAGACTTGGTATGCCATAAGATGGAAGCAACATGAGTATAGGACAGCTAAGGGAAGCTCATAGCAAATTGGGAAGATATAGTTCAAATATGAGAAGTTGTAGGGAATGGTACATATAGATTAGAGAGGTTAGATGGGAAAATCATCCCTAGAGTATGGAATGTCTATAAGATAAAGTTATATTTTAAATGATCCCTTATTGTAAGATGTATTCTAAGTGTAACTCCCTTGTTAATTGTAAATAGTTACTTGCATTTGAAGTTTATTTTGGATTAGCACTGTTTGTTCATGCCTATGTGCAACAAATTTACATAATGATGCAATGAAGTATCATTTTTATCAAATGCTTATACGCTGTCATAACTTTATCCTATTATGTCTTGACCTAACTACAGTTAATGGATTAATGAATTCCAAAAGTTCAAGCTAGTTCGGCAAACGAAATAATCTATTGATTTTACCTTAATATGATTAACAAACTAATTCTTTAGTTCACATTTGAAGGGGTCAATGACCAAGTTGTATCCTAAGTTGATCTAAGGAATACAAATACCAAACATTATCTTCTCAAATGAATGGGTTGCATGTATGCTAACCAACTAAACATGCATAAAAGAAACACACATAAAAATAGTCAACAACAACAAGTATATTAATCAAGGTAAAAGCTAAAGTAAGTCCTACAACTATACAACAATGAGAGATCAACATTCGATCTAAACAAACGAATAACATAAAATTAGACAAATGACTGTTTAGCTACTTTTTTGCTGGCTGCATTTTCCTTGGTGGGATCCTTATCGGCCAAAGGAGCTTCCACTAAAGTAGAATCTTCTATAGGGGATAGTCCTCAATAGTGGTAGGGTTCTCTTGTGATTGCTCCTACCTTGCATCTTTCACCTCTTCTTTGGCATCTTCGTCATACTCATTGTCATCATCTTCATCATCCACATTTGCGAAGTCAAGGCAAAAGAGATCATTGGTGAACTTTCAACACTTCTTTTTAGCCAGTTGGATACCCTAAAGAAACTTCTTATGAAAAAGCTTCTCATTACACCTACTCAACATAATGTTTTGTAAAGCCTCCTTAAAAGAAATTCCAATATTAGAAGCCTACATCAACTCGGCTTTTTGAGCTTGTAAATAATTAGAGCTATCCTTGAGTTATTGAATCTCTTGCCTTAATGTATGCTCCTTCTCACTCAGGGAAGTGTAGGATTCACACAAGGATCGATACTTTTGCTTTTGCTCTTGTAATTGATACTTGAGATCCCTCATTCCCTATCAAGCTTATCATTTCAACCTTTCATAATAAGAAGCTCCTCTAAGGCTTCGTTATGTGCATTTTGTTTGAAGGTCAGGAGGTTTTGAACCCTCTAAACTTCCATCTTGGCCTTGTTCCTAGCTTTCTCAACAACTATGGTTTGAGCTTTGGACAAATTATAGGCCCCTTCGATCTACTATACATATAAGCACATGTGAGATTTGCCATAAGCCCAACATAATTGTATCAAGAAGAACGACACTTAACTTTTGCATCTTAGATGCAATTTCATCTAAGGCAGTCATAATATGCCCATTTATTTGCAATCATAAAGATAAGTTTGGTGACAATACAAATTATTGAACACACAATAACAAGTTAGCAAAATGTAAAAGCGTATGTCATAAGGCTTAGCGACAGTCATCTCCTTTACATTGCCCCTTACCCTCTTAAAATCCCTCCACAAGATACTCTAATCTTGTGGAAGGATGACTCCTTTCATCAAAGTCAGGAACTTAGGTCCATCCCTAAGAGTAAAGCCAAAGGTGACAATTCTTATGTCCTATAAGGAACATTGTTGAGAATCAAAACCATGGAGGGAATTCCAAGAGCTCTCTCTTCTTGAGAAACAACGAGCACAAGTGGAGGAGTAGAGTTGTCATCAACATTAGGAGCTATAGTCAAGAAACCATAATTCTTGGACTTCTTGGCATCATGTGGTTCCTTGGCCACCTTACTCTTTCTTTTCTAACCTCTTGGTAAGGTTACAACTAGCAAAGTAGAAGACTCTGCTAGAGAATTTAACCTTAGGGCCACAACTTATGAAGCTTGATTGATCTCCATAGGGGTTCTGTCCATTTACTTTAAAAATCCAAACCTGTTTTTAACCTTATTGAAATATACATATCATGCCAATCATGTATTTAGACTCTAAACTATCTAAAAATTTTCTCTTATATCTAGCAGCAACAGTATAAAACCACCCATCATTTTGACATTTAAGTGTAAAAAGTACCTAAATAATTATATGGTAACCTTAACCTATACCTCTCCACAAATCATCTTAAAAGTTGCTAAAATTCTATACTTATTTGATAAGATCATGCTCTGCAAAATATGAAAATAATCAAAAAGAGCCTTTTGAAATTTAGGAAAAGGAAGGTGCAAGCCAAATTCAAAATATTTAAGATAAACATGGAAATCCCCCTTAGTTGAGAAAATAACCCTCTCATCTCTTCTTGGTTTTCTGAGCTTCTAATCCTTAGGAAGCTTTGTAAGAAAATCTTTATATCTTGCCATAATTTTCTTATTGGCATAACTTTGAATTCCATTTGGTGCCTCAACATTATACTCTATATTGTTAAAAGGATAGATTAGAGGTTTATTATCCACACCATCATCAAAATATACATCTTAAGGAAGAGCTTCAATATGAGCTAGTTTGTCTTACATATCAATGGCACTATTGTACTTAGAAGTTGAACCATCATTAACACCACTAGTTGAAGTTGGCTCCATCATCTAGTGGGAGAAAGTAGCCTCACAAGAGAGAGATGCAGAATGAATGATTCTGGTGTGAGTCATACTTGACTTTGAGAAGTTTGAAAATCGTAAAGAAGAATAAGCTTTGAGTTTGATAAGAAGTTGAATGTGCAAGAGTTTTCCGAAAGTTTGAGAGAAATGTAGAAAGTTTTGTAACTAAAGGAAGAAGAAGAAGAAGAATAGCCTCGAAAGGGTTTTATAGGAGAAAAATGAGTAGTTAGAGGTTTTCTAAGGAATAAAATGGTGGTTTTTTGGGAATAAACATCCAATTTGATTTTAGATAGCCTCCATTATGGATACGTGTAATGTTCAGTAAACCAATAGGTTGCATCTTGCTAATAGTTACTAAACATGTAATGGTAATAATTGCAAAATAGATAATTGTCATGCGCATTTTGAGAGAGTAAAATAGCAAAGAATTATGACTCTTAAGGTAGAAGTTTTAGTTTTCCCTAAAGTTAGTTTAGCATAAATGTATAAGAATAAAATTGGTAGTATCTAGAATAACTTGGCAATTTTATTACTTTAAGCATAGCATAAGTTCGATCACTTGTTTGCTTTGATTGATGTTGAAAATTTCCTCCAGTATTACCCCAATATGCAAGTTATTAACCATAGGAATTAGGGGATAAATGTTGATAGTAGATTTTCATCCCTAAAGCTAGGTGCTCAGTATAATGCCAACCTATCCCAAATCAAGAGTTAAATCAAGTATGATGACTACACTCTTAATTAGCCTTGTAGTAGCCTTTGATTGATCAACATCACTAGATCGATATTTCTACTGTTAAACTTTTCTTAGAGCTTCAACAACTTACTATATTTCTCCTGGCCAACATTTTCTAAGATAGAAACACTAAGGCTCGACCCATTAAGTTTAAATGTTCAAATGTTAAGATAAGAGTGTGAATAGTTTGATAGTTATCCTGACAATAAATGTTTAACCACCAACTTCTTCCAATGATTTGCATATGGCTAAATATAAGAGATGCCATGTGTTATAGGCAGTTCAACTATTGTCCATTGCAATTATTAAACAAGAGCCTATAAATATAGGAGATCAACTACCATAAGAACTCTTTATGCACTCCAGTCACAAACTTACTTACGTACTTACTTCCTTATATTTTAAATACAAACCTAACTCAAGCATCAGAGTGATTATGCTAGATTAGTTTCAACACCCCCTAAAACCTTATGTTTATTCTTTTGCAAATCACAAATACTAACCCAAATTTTGAAAATAATACGGCGGTTGCATAAGGCTATTCTAACTTAAATAATATTAGATAAAGAATTAAATTTAGGAAAAAAATGGCACCAAATAATAATAATATGCAACAAGTTTAGACCATAATAACAATTTAGATTGGAGATCCAAGATAGAGTTAATTGTCCTAAAGTGTTTGGTTAAAATAAAAGTTTATAAGCTAAGGTCAATTTTAATAGATTTTGATCAAATTTGTTAAATTTAATTGTTCTATTAGTTATATTGTTCACAAGGAGTATAAATCCAAAAGTGTAGAACCTATTATCTATGTAATATGCATTTTTATGCAAGTTCTATGGTATGTAAAAGGTTACAAGTTCTACATCATATAACTTTTGATATTTGAATTTTGTTTATTACCCTTCATTTTCTTTGATGCATAATAATATAACAATGATTTATTAGTATGTTTATTCTACCTTTCTTCTTGATGTCATTATTGGATTTCCTTAACTTATACCATTGATTGAATTAACTTAAAATTCTACCATTAGTTGATTGAAAATCATCAAAATGACTTATTATTGTAGTTTACATTTTGACCAATAAAAGATACATAATTGAAAGAAAATAGCTAGCAAAAAAAAACTAAGAAAAATTATTAATAGCGAAAAGACCGAAATGATGAAGTTAAAATATAAACATTTTATAAATAAAATGTTATATATCATATTTAATATTTCAATAATATAACAAAAAATAAATAAAACAATGCATATTTGTAAAATTATTGAAGAATTCAGTTTCTTATGTATATGTTTATATTGAATCAACTATCAGTTTTGTCATTAATTGATATTAATACTAATCAAATTGAATAACCATAGTATACACCTTCTTTAAAACTAAATGACTAACAAAGATAGACAATGAAATGAAAATAATTTTTAATAATTAAAAGATGAAAATGTAAAATGAAATATATAAACAATTTATTAATTAAATATTGTATATCATAATTACCATTTTAACAATATTATCCATAAATTGTTAAAGATATCTATTGATACATCTCGGTTTCGTTATATTTCTATTAATATGTGTGCTAATAATATTTATAAAGTAATTATGACAAATTTCCAACTCTTTGATGCAATAATAAATATTGATCAATAAAAGTGTATATTGGTATACAAGACATTTAACTTAAATACAAACACAAAATTGTATTTATATTTGGATAAATATTACATTGATAAAAGAATTCTAATATTAGTTGGCCAAGAAAAAATAAACTAATTTTAATATTAAAATGCCAAAAAGAAAATCCATAAAAAATGAATTAGAACACCATATTGATAAACTTCGATATCAACTTTTTTGTCTCCCAAGTTTCCTTTACTAACCTATCTCCATGTTTCGTATTTACACTATAAATCAATTTATTCAACATCACTTATGCGATGAATATACATAGGAAAGTTAAAAGCTTGCTTAACGTGCAGATAATGATAGTTTAAGGCATTGTAAACATATGCATCTAAGAATAATCATCTTATTTGTTGAATACAATATTACATTAATAAAAAAATTTCAATGACAATTTGTAAAAAAAAAAAAAAATCATTGAAAAGAATTAGAAAAACTAAATTGATAAATTTTAATATCAACTTCTTTGTCTTTATAGTTTCCTTCACTTGATTTGTCTTCCCATTTCATCTTCATACTTCACAAATCCAATCTTCATCATCACCTATATAATAAAAGAAAAAAAAAAAGAAAAGAAAGGTATATGTGTTTATGTAGTCTATGGGGAAACTTTTGGGAGATTCTAGCAGAAAAAATCCAATATCATTTGCAAGGAACACAAAATAAGAGATAAATAAGTACAGAGAAATAGGTAGAGACAGTTGGGATTTGGCATTGAACAAAGAGCTCTTTCTTTTGGCATGATGATGGGGTTATGGGGGAAAATTTATTAGATGTCTTAGTTGTTTTCTACTTGCATAATGAGTGAGTAGAAGCATATTTTAATTGTAGGGAACGGAACTTTCAAAAGATTGATTAAGTAGCTAGTGGGCAAATCCATTATCTTCTTAATAAATCCAGACATTGCAATGTGGAAATCATCTTCTACCGCTGCAATTGACAGCAAGGGAACCTAGCATTCTTTGCGCAAGAGTAGACAACCTTCAAATTGGTTCTCATGATGCCTACTAAGATGTCTATTTTCTTATGGAAACATAAAGCCTTACCCGTCGAGTAAAGTTATAAACAAGAGGCATATCATTATGTTCATGATGACGGCTATGTAAAGAAGGTTTTGGATTGGTGTTTCTTAGATTGTTCTGTTACTCATCAGGTTTGGAGTAAAATGGCGTTAGTTCTTGGCCCACTTTATTTACGTGATTTTCAGGAGTTTAATCAGATTTTGCTCTGGTGGTTAGCTGAAGTGAAGGTTATGGACGATATAGAGTCAATATTTTTGGTTGTTTGTTGTTTGTGGAAGATGGGGTACATGCGGAGCACGAAGGAAGAGTGCATATTTTGCCCATCATAAATAGAGTTTGTTGTTTTTTTGTTTTGGCCAGAACATCATAAATAGAGTTTGTTTTGATGATTTTCAAGCTACTATGTTTATTCTCGTAGTTAGTGTATTGATTAAATTCTTTAATCAATAATCACTTATATCGTTTTTGTCATTGTTTTTATAATTTTTTAAGAAAAAAATATTGAATAACCAAATTAATGCCATATTATTCAAAATGACGTTAATTATCTGAACAAAAAATTTTTAATTAGTATTAACATGGCATTTACTATTTTAACTTTAAAACTAGGACTTGAAAAAAAATATAACGTTAACCACAAACCTAACCAAACTGAATCAAAAGATTTTTTTTCTTTCTTTTTTACAATTTACGTTTTGATTTAGAATAATGCAAACAGTTTGAGGTTCAGTTCGAACCGAACCAAACCAGTTAACTATTGAAAAAATAAAAAAGACAAAGATGATTGCGTGACAGCACGCCTGAGATTGTAGTTCTGCTCCACAAGTGAGAAGCCATCTACAGAAGCATGTGAAACTTTAGTAAGGTGTGTGTTCGTATAAACTGTGGCGAGAGTTTGGAATTAGGAGTACCCAACCAATATGTTAGGCCATGAAAGAGGGAAAAGTATAACTCTACCTTTTTTTTTTTTTTTCTTCTTCTTGTTTACTTATATAATTTTCATTTTTCTTTTAACTTTTCTTTTCAATTCCTTCACTTTTCACTAAAACAAAAAAAGCCCCTCAATCAAAGTTTGTCAATCACTCCATTTGAATATTTGCGCCATGAATTTGTAGTAGAAAAATAAACATATATGGTATGTTGAAATGATGTTGGTCATTCTTACCATAAGACTAAATCGTTACTGGATATAACAGAGGGCTCTTTTCTATTTATTTTGAAAATACATAGAAACACGAACAGAAAACTTAATAAAGAAAATGAAAATGGTAAAAAAAAAAAATTAAAAAATAATAAAATATGGATTGTTTAAACAGGAAAATTAAAATATGAAACACTCAACATGGACTTTTCTAATAAATGGTTCATGCTATGTACAGGCAGGTTTTCAATTAAAAACTTTAATATTAAAAATAAAATGGTTTAAATCGTGAATTAAATAGAACTAAACCATTTTATTTAAATTTAAAAACTTTATAAATCAAATAGTATAATGAGATTCAATTTACAAAAAAAAAAAAAGGGGGAGTAATATTATGTTCAAGTTGGTAAGATGGACACTTTAGGGGTTTAGGGTAGGGTGAGGGAGGAGGAGCTGAATTGCGATACCACTATTTATTAAACCAATACAGCTTCTCTCCCACAATCCATTATTGGACTACAAACACACTAGGTATCACAAGTCTTACTTCCATAAATACAAAGAACACATAAATATCCATTCTTTCTATATACTGATCCTTCCTTTCATTTGGCTATGCAATAAAGATCACATTCCTTACAATAGGGCACATTACTTTTCTAGGTCTCCCTTTGTCCCATATAATTATTTAGCAAGTGTGAAACTAACTCCTATTTGAAGAGCAAGCATGTTGTTATCAAGCAAACTCATGCCAACCATGACTATTTGTAGATCATAATGGGAAAATGAATGCTCTTCAAGGTGAGTTTTATTGTTTTTAGCAAATGAAGCTTGTTCATTGCGAGCTAGAGATTGAGGTATTTCCATGCCTTCTTCTTGTATTGCTCCTTCCTCATCTACTTACGTTTGAGTAGTTTAGCCTCATAGAACATCCTTTAGGATAGTTATTTTAGAGAAGCATTAGGTTATGCGGTAGTAACAATGACTACTAGAGTGACATTATGCTGTATAATAGTAGTAGGTACTAGCTACAAAAACATGCTTAGAAATTGATTGATAACTTGAGTGCTCCTGCACGGTATGTACGGTGAGTGAAACCTCAGAATTATTAGCCTACACCAAAGTGAAAGCCACATTGTCTTCCTACACTAGAGGATTCTTATTAGTGACATTAAGATTAAACTCCTATCCTTGAGTGCATCCTTCTTATCTAGCAAATCTCTTTCCAGCATATGCCATTTGATCAACTTCTTCTCCTCCTTAGCAAAATCGCTAATCAACATATGCGGATAGATGCTAGTCTCGTATATCTAGTATATCTTACACTTTAGATGATTTCAAAGAAATCTTCTAACACAGAGGGATATGATTAGGAAGATATATATGAGGAACAGCCAATCTCAATAACTCTCTTGCACATGAGAGCTTCATTGCTCTTGATTTTTCAAGTGTTTTTCATTTGATTAGTAGAATAGGATGTTGACAACACTATGGCATTCATCTAAAGTTTCTTCAATTACCAATGAGGGGAAGGAGCATTTATATATAGAATGAGGAATCCTCTCGACCTTAGAATGACTTTAGAGACCAATAGATGAGATGAGCCTTTTATGACAATGTTGGATCATTCTAGTAATCAATAAAAGAGATGCATCCATGCTTTGATATAGTTAATTTCTCTTTTAAGGTCTTTATATAATCAATTTTTTATTGAGCTTCTCATAACTTAGATCCATGAATCAATCTTGTATTTGTGAGACCTTATCATGAAAAGCTAGAAATGGATTGGTCGATCTAGTGATCTTTTTTCAAGACCTATCAAACCAAATTTTCATAATATATTCATAATTAATGGGCTTTGATTCTATGAGTCCCAACATTAACCCAATGCCAAAAAGGTCCAAAACTGTAGGGTTTTGAATCTTTAAAAATGGCAAGAAAAGTATTAACTAATAAAAATATTTAACATGAAACATAAAATTCTCTACTGTAGTAAACAAAAATAATACAAATGCTAATTTTTTTTTTTAATAAAGTTTAAGAACAGATAGATAAAATAAAAACCAGTAATAAGATAATAAAAGTTACCTTCGGACTTGCTAATGGCAACCTGCTCCTGGCGGTACCAACGAGAAAAGGCAAAGACCCATTCCTTTCATTACTCGTGACAGCTCCACTAGGAAAATGAAGACGACGTACCTCTTGTACATGAAAAATTGAAGTCCAACATGAAGATGATTCCTTTTCCGCTTGTCTATTGGACGGATGCTACGAAGAAGTAGAAGAAAGCACGTCCTGATCTCACTTGCAATTTTGTTTCTAGTAAAACCGAAACACGGGGCCTCCAGAGCATATGGACATGGGTTGGTCTTCTCTTGAATTGGCTTTTCAAGCTCCGTGGACCTTATAATATATTGATCCAAATGAACCCCATTTGTGAATTGTTCGTGCTATTCCTAGTGTTAGGTTTTGGATGAACCAACTAAGGATAGTAGGGGATGAGTTGCAATTAAATGGGCTAAATAATGGCCTTTAGGTCGATTGGATTGCGCCAGTTCCTTACTTCTCTATACCTGTAAAAAGCTCCCAAGGAGTATAATTGTGGGGGCTCTTGATTCTTAAGTTAGCAAGGAGGATAATGAAAGAAAAGAAATCGGAGAAACCTAGCACTAAAAGCCCTTTATGGGAGTACTCACTAAGTGTGTGTATGTGTAAGTGAGAGGGTTTGATTCTTGACGTAATGGCCTCCTACACCATTTATAGTGTCAAAGGGGTACAACTACCTGGACACATAGAGATCCCAGGTTTGCTTGTATTGGCATTTGGGCGGCAACACATGCTACGAAGCCAACAGGGTGGCCTTGGGGGGTAGTTAGCAACAATCATGCTAGTAGCCACATTTGTAATCCGAGAGCTTGACATTCTTAAGGGTTATCGAGCATGCCATTTGTACCACATATGTCAAATGGAAATTAATAAGCTATAGCTAAGTGTTGGCACTAAAGACAAAGGAGGAGCGAGGACATCGAGAAGCCTACAAGCTCTCTACTGAGGATGAGTCGGGTTTTGATAGCTTGCAAGAATGTTCTTACTTGTTGTGCCTGAGCAAGGTGAGAATGGCATGACAGGGTGGGTGCTCAAAGGTAAGCCCACCTAGATGGGTCACCAAGGTGCTAAGGGCAAAAGATGGCATTCAAGCAAGTTGCACTTCTTAAAGGAGAAAGAGTGCTCATCCGTGTGATCATTGGGTTAGCTCGTGAGCTAGGCATCGAGCTAAGCAAGAATCAAGTGTTAACACTTCCTTAGTGTAGAGGATGTAAGGAGAGTAGCATGGATAAAGTAGTCGAGCTAAGGTGAGATTGATTTAGTTGGGAATAGGGAGACCTACCTCATTACTCGATGATATGATACTTAACATCTCTAATCACATCTGTGATGCTTAGCATGATTGATGTGCTTGTTAGACTGTTCAAGCCTACATGATGACTTCTTTGGGGAGCGTAGCCGCATTGATAATTATCTAAGGAATGACTACATGCATAGGGCACCTTTGTACCATGTTGCGTCAGTGATCCATGTGTGTGAGTTGATCAAGGCCTTCAGTTGGCAAAGTAGGACACATAGATGGATGAGGTTTGGTGCACGTCCTATAGTGGGTACATGCTCTAATAGTGGGAGAAACCCTTGAGCTTCTCCTCCAGGCCATCTATCTAAGGGAATGGGAATGGCTTATGCTTCATTCTTCACTTTGTGTTATTAAACAAAGAGGAAACTTTGCCAAATTTCTTTCTTGTGAGCTAAACCTTTTTTTCCTATCCTCATTTTTCTTCCTAGACCATAATTAGTGATGGCTACTCTAGGTGTGTTGGATCGTCAAAGTGAGTCTTCGCATAAGTCAATTTTTAGAGAAGTTGATGAGGATTATGAGTAGATAGTCAGTAAAAGGGGTGGTAACCCTACTCCCCCCCAAAACAATAGTGGCGGCTACAAAGGTGTAGTTTGTTAATTAGGTGGTCAGCAACGTACCCTGGCGATTAGTAGATGTGCCTGCATCTAAGGAGTCAACATTTTAAATAGGTGATGAGTAGTCATTTTGCATGTACGCGAAGCCATTTGAACTAGGGCTTCAACTACCTTTTTTTGAGTTTCTAGTTGAGTTTTTTAACTACTTCAAGGTTGCCCCTAAGAGTCTTAATACTGACGTATAAGCTCAACTACTTGCATTTAAGGCATTGTGCTTATGGATCTTGTGGAGGCTAATAGCTCATCTACTTGGACACTTCTTTCATGTGAAGAGGTTGCTTAATGGATGGGTGTACATTGCCAACCGAGGTGCTGAAAATTTTTGATAAGTTACCCAACAAAGTGGACAATTGGAAGGAGTCTTTCTTTCATATGTGAGTCTCTAAGTAGCTAGACTTCTAGATGAATTGGATAGTCCCAATTTAGGGCAAGTCAATAGGTAGCCATAAGGTTGAGGATAGTGACATAAGCACAAAGCTGTTGGACCTTGTAAGGTGAAAGAAGCTTTACTCATTATCTATCTATCAGAAGTATGGTGAAGGTGAGGGGTTGTTTGGTTTTGAGACAGGTATCTCCTAACCTTTGCCGAGGAGGGGTGGTTGGGTGTTTACTACGTCACTTCATCTTTGTAGTGGGGGATGTCGGCCTTGCTCATCCTCGATGTAATAAGTGTAATCGCATTATCACATTGATTTTCTAATTTGATCTATTATTTCCTTTACAATCATGTAGTTAGCATCTAAGAGGGTAAAGATGAAACGATTCGATGTTCAAGTGAGGTAGATGGAGAATGTGGCAGAATCTAGCCAAAAGAGGAAATAACTTGCTATAGAGGGGGAGGGGGAGACTTTGTGACCCCCTTCAAAGAAAATCAAGAAGAAGAAGAAGAAGAAGAAGAAGAAAGATGCGAGGCCGCTAACTATTGCCGAGTTAGTGTAGAACCCAGTAGGAGATGTTCCTATTGGTATTCTTGTAGGTGATATAAGGCATAAGGTAGTGGCCTCGACAAGTACGTTGGGACAAGGTATGCAAGCTATGGGTAATCAAGTATCAAAGGAGATGAAGTTCAGATTGAGGAGCAACATAAGGATTCCAAGGTAACTCTTTGGGATACTAAGGTTCTTAACATTAAAGTCCCAAATGACTAGGATACCTAACCCTTAGTTTGTCGAGATAAGCGACTTGTTGTGCCAAAGTTTCTTGAACCTTCCTCCGATTCTACAACAAGGCTTGCAAAGTGAATGGATCAGCTAAAGGCTCAGTTTGGGCACCTTTTTGTCTAGAAGAGTGACATCGAGGCCTTTTTGGAGCTGCTTTGATGGCATAATGAAGTGAGCTAATATTAGCTTTATTCTTAAGTGTTGTATGTTGTTCAGTTGACTGATGTTGTATCTCAATTGCAACTTAATGATATGTTGGACTTCATCCTTGCCCACAGTTGCTCATACTAGCGGGCAAAGAGGAGTTATATGAGGGCTGAGGTGGGGAGGCTCCATGAGGCACTAGAGTAGGAACAGAAGAGGCATGGTGACTTAGCTACTACATATGGAGATTTGGAGCACTAGTACGAGGGGTTGAAGGAGCATGGTTGAGAAGTTGAAGGTCGACCTAAAGGAGGCCCAAAACCTCGCTAAGGCTGCTAGAGATGAGGTTAGTACACTATGTTGACACCCAATCATTACCTCCTTTATTTTTATTTATTTTCTCGATAGGTCTTAAATTAGGAAAAACACAAAAATAAATAAAAAATAAAAAAAGGAAACTAAATAAAATCACAAAAAAATAAGAAATTTGGAAAAAAAATAAAAAAAAACATAGGAAATAATACAAAAAAAAAAAGAAATTTAGAAAATAAAATTTTTTTCTAAAAATTTACAATAAATCACAATTTAATAGATTTTAAGGAATAACAAGATGTTGAACTTAGGCTTAGATTTAAATTTAGCCTAGACTGACCTAGTCTTAATTGTACATATGAACAAAACACATGTCAATGACTTAATAGATAAACATATAGACTTTGACGCATCTCCGAGGTCGGATACATGGAAAGGCACCACAATGAAACAAATCGGAAAGAAACAAATAAAAGGCTAGCAAAGTCTGGATAGCTATCGAATGGATATGATACACCACTCAATCCTACTCGGCCAACACTCCACTAGACATGACACACCGATCCGAATTGAAGGGTCACTTACTACTATTCCTTGCTAAGGGGAATAGATAAGAGTTGAATGATAACAAGAACACTAAGGTTACTTAAAGTGAATAATTTTGTATTGAAAGTTGAATGATCTTGTATACAAGAAAGTAAGGGTGTATATACTCGTCCACAAGGGTTGCTTTATATGCATGAAAAAAAAAAGGGTATTCTACACTACGTTACATATGACATACTAAAAGGGATAAAAAAGACAAAGAATATTTAGTACAGAAAAAAAAATCATTTTAGAATATTGTATCAGAAGACACATGTTGCTTGAAGGCTAGACATTAGGAATATGGTACAACGTAGGCGGAAACAGGAATGCACTACAGTCAAGAGCCGACCTGATCTGGATCAGGTCAAGAGCTGTTCAGCTTAGCAAAAAGGTCAGCTATCTTGAAGTCAAATGCTAGTAAAACTAATTAAGAGCTCAGCTCAACTAGTTCTAGGCTATCTTCTAGATTAGGACTTTGCTATTAGGCAAAAGCATGTTGGACACACATGAGGATCTAATAGACAGGTTGACTAGTGGTCAGGTTGGGATAGGAGTCCCTGTCTTAGCTATGACATAGTATTTTCTATGCTAGCCCTTGAAGTCCTCAGGCTTAGCTTCTTGTGATTGGTTTAAGGGGTTGATTTCTATTATCTACCTTGGTGTCGAAAAGATTTGTCCTCAAATCTGAAGCAGTTTTTACTCGTTCTTTTAGGGTGCTCACAGGGTCTTTTATTGGTTGATGGAGAATCAAATTGGATACATTAAAGGTAAAGGAGACATCATAGTTATCAGGCAACTCAATCTAGTAAGCATTGTGGTAGATCTTCTTTGGGACCTTGAATGGGCCGTCAGCTTGAGGTGATAGTTTACTTTGTCTTAAGTATGGGAATTGCTTTCGGTTGAGGTAAATCCATACTATGTCTCATGGCTAGAAAGAAATAGTTTAGTGGCCTCAGCTACCAATCTCTTGCTATCTCTAATTGAATTTGGCAATCTTCTGTAGTACGGACTGGTGCAGTTCATGTAATTCTCAAGTGTAATCAACTCCAATTTGACTTTCTTCAGTAGCTGCTGGGGTACAGATCTTGTCTAGGGGAATGGTTGGGATAAAGCCATAAACAACCTCAAATGGGGTCTTCGTTGTAGTGTTGTAGATAGTGTGGTTATATGCGAACTTCACGATTGGTAGGCATAAATCCCAATCCCTCAAGTTCTTTCCTACAATAGCTTTGAGCAGATTGTCTAGCATCCTATTCACCACTTCAGTCTGGCCATCAGTCTGAGGGTAGTTATTAGAGTTGAAAACTAGTTTAGTCTCGAATCTTCTTTAAAGAGTCTTCTAGAATTAGCTTAAAAATTTTGTGTCTCGATATGAGACAATAGCCTTCGGTATTCCATGTAGTCGAATAACCTCCTGCAAAAACAAATCTGTAATATATAAAGCATTGTTAGTCTGATGGTATAGAATGAAGTGCGCCATCCTACTAAAACAGTCCACTACAACAAAAATAGAATCTTTCCTTCTAGATGTCCGGGACAACCCTAAGACAAAGTCTATGCTAAAGTTGGCTTATAGTAAGGTAGGCGTTGGTAGAGGCATAAACTCTCCGTAGAATTCTCTCTTCCCCTTAACATGCTTATACACTTCATAACGATCGACTACCTTATGGACATCCTAAGCTAAACCTAGCTAATAAAAATTCTCTTTCAACAAATTAGCTCTATTGACCTCCTTAAAGTGGCTAGAAAGTCCATCGTTGTAAGCTTTTCGGACCAACAGTTCACGTATAGAACAGTTTGGAATACATAGCCTGTAGTCCTTGAACAGATAGCCATCCTTAAGATAATATCCTTCAACAACTAGTCCTTTGTGACATTGTTCAATAATGGAACCAAAGTAAGGGTCACTAGCATACTACTCAGTGATAAATGAGAATCCCAATAGTTTTGTCTGCAAAGTGGTTAGCAAGGTTTGTCGTTGTGATAGAGTGTTGGTGACCACATTTGCACTTCCCGTCTTATGCCGGATGACATATAAGAAACCTTCCATGAACTCCAAACACTTAGTTTGTCTCTTCAAAAGCTTGTTTTGGCTTCCTAAATACTTTAATGATTCATGGTCAGTGTAAATAACAAACTCTCAGGATAGCAAATAATGTTGCCAAATAGTAAGGGCTTGGAAAAGGGAGTACATCTCCTTCTTGTACACAAAATAGTTTAAGGTTAGGCCACTCAATTTCTCATTGTAGTAAGTGACAAGCCATCGTTCTTGCATCAAGACAATGCCAATTTTAACTCCTGATGCGTCACATTCTAGTTCGAAGGGCTTGTCAAAATCTAGTAGTGAAAGGATAGATACCGAGGTAAGCTTCTCCTTAATCTCCCGTAAGCTTTGCTTAGCTCGATCATTCCACCTAAACCCTTCATTCTTCTTTATTAGCTCGATCAATGGGGTAACTATTGTGCTGAAGTCCTTAATAAATCACCTATAGAAAGAAGCAAAGCTAAGGAAACTCCAAACTTCATTAACATTCTTCAACATCGACTAGTCTAAAACAGCTCAGCTTTTCTCCTCATTTACTTGGACTCCTTCCTTTGATACTATAAACCTTAAGAAAATCACCTCTTTCTAGTAGAACATACATTTCTTTACATTCTCATACAACTTCTCAACTCGTAGAATTGCAAATACTTTGCGAAGATGTTGAACATAGTCATTTAAGTTAGCACTGTATACCAATATATCATCAAAGTACATAACCACACATCTCCTAATTAGCGGTTACATTACATGGTTCATTAACCTCATGAATGTGCTTGGTGCATTAGTAAGTCTGAACAGCATAACCAACTATTCATAGAGTTTGTATTTAGTCTTATAGGCAATCTTCCATTCATTGCCCAACCTTATGCAAATTTAGTGGTAGCCACTTTGCTGGTCAATCTTCGAAAATATCTTCACGCTATAAAGCTCATCTAACATGCTATCAAGCCTCAGTATTGGGTATCTATACTTAACCGTAATTTGATTGATTGCTCGACTGTCGATGCAAATATGCCTTAAACCATCCTTCTGTGAAACTAGCAAAATACAAGGGCTCATGCTCTCCTTCACATATCCTCGCTCAATGAGTTTGTCCACCTATCTTTTCAACTCGGTAACCTGCTCAGGGTTCATTTTGTATGCAAGTCGATTCGATAGGGCAGCACCTAATTGTAGATTAATGCAATATTTTATGCCTTGGAGTAGTGGCAGTCTTTTAGGCAATTCTTCTGGAAATAGGTTGGAAAACTCATTTAGCAAGCTTTAGATCTCTTCTAAAACATTCTATATTTCCCTTATCTCCATTAGTCTCTTAATCAATAAGAACATTGGTTCATCGGCTTTCTCAGCAGATTAGAGCTCTCTATGGCTTATCATTAGGGCCTTTCTCTTACTAACCTAGGTGAGCTGATTATGGGCTTCATTTACTTGGGATTGGGTTAGGAATTGCAACACTATCCTCCTTCTATCATTAATAAAGGCATAGGTGTTCTTATACTCATCATATGTAACTTGTCGGTCGAACAACCAAGGTCGTCCAAGCAGCAGGAGTGAAGCTCCCATGAGGATGACATCGCATACTACTTCATCCCTGTATATATTTCCAATACTGAATGGCATAGCCACTTGTTTAGTCAAGTGCAAAGTACCCTTATCATGAAGACAATGCAGCTTATAAGGTCGGGGATGCCTTGAGGTTAGCAAACCTAACCTCTGCACAATGTTTGCGTAACTACATTAGTAAAACTCCCTTCATCCACTATGATTATGCATAATTGGCCTTTGACGGTATACTTGGTATGGAACAAATTCTCCCTCTACTCTTCCTCAAGGTTCGGTAAAGAACTCAGGACTTGTCTCAAGACTAGGGTTATCACTTCTCCTTAGTCGATATAGACATCGGTCTCATCTTTCTCCTCAGCTTTTTCCTTTTGAACCTCCTTCTCATCAAGCTCACTCTTGTCGATGCTATCCACTACATCTCCTCAGAGCACCATGAAATGTCGATTTTGACACTAAGTGGCCATGTGTCTTAAGCATAAGCATTTAAAGCATTTTACTTTGCTAGACTTCCGTCTAGTGGTCTGTCCTTTCTCATACATTCTCGAGGGCGACTTGACCTCGGCTTAACCTAGCTATCCTACATAGCTATGTTGACTTGCTTAACTATCGTTAGGTCAATCATTCTTTTCCTTCGCTCGGTATTGTCTCCTAGGCTTGGCTTGAACAGGTCAACATGGTACCAGGGCTCGAGAGAATGTTGGTCCAAGCCAGCTCAGAATATTTCTTCTCTACTTTTTAACCCTTTATGCTATCTTGATAGCCTTTTCTAAATTATAAAACCTCTATACTTCAATGATATTACGAATTTCATACTTGAGCTTAGAAATGAACCTCGCTAATATACGAGCCTCTAGCTCTTCTACGTTGGCTTAGATCATTAACATCTAGAACTCCCTCACGTAGTCATCAACAGATTGGCTTCCTTGGCGTAGCTCTTGTAACTTTGCAAACATATCTTATAGATAAGTCTTAGGTACAAATCTATCTCTTAACAACCTTTTCATCTCATCTTAAGTTCTAACACCTCATCTTTCATCTCCTACCCTAGTTGTATTCAGATTCTCCCACTACATGGTGGTATACCTAGTAAACTCTAATGCAGTAAGTTGGACTTTGACTGCATCCTCATACCCATAACATTCAAATTCTTTCTCAACCTTCTCTTCCTACTCCAAGTATTCATCTACATCTCCACTTCCACCAAAGGGCGAGATTTGCACCTTGACATTGTCTAACCCTCAAGGGACTCGGTGTCCTCGTCCTTGTGCTCAGTAATAATCAACTTCTTCTTCATCACCAAACCCTTCAACATCTAGCTCCTCATCATCCTCCACGATCTCCTCTAACTCTAGTCTTCATCCTAGGGGTTTTGTTGTTATACACCTTGGGGTTATTGCTTATTAACTTACATTACGGTAACTAGATTCTCAACAAAGTTTGTGAGTTTGTCAAGTTTGTCATTAACGAACCCGGGGGTGTTACTATCATTATGACTAAGACTAGGTTGAGCACTATTGCTTTGGTCACCAATGACACCTTGAATACTCAATTCTAACATAGTATTACACTTTTTGAACAGATTAACAAATTATTAACAATTATAGTACCCGGAGTTACTTAAACAGAATAGAGACTAACTTACTTTGTTTTCACAATGAAGAATAGAGTATCAATGAAACCACACTTACGAACACACAAGTACACTATAGTAGCTATGGAAGGAATATTGTAGCCACTAACAGTAAGGTGAGCCAAAACTTTACTGTAACTTCACATACTCCCTTGCAAAATTGTGCTCTAATACTAGTGAAGCTTATGTGTCTCCAGGGTAGGATACACAAAGAGGCACTACAATGAAGCAAACCAAAAGGAAACAAAGAAAAGGCTAGCAAAGTCTAAGCAACTACTAAATGGATATAACACACCACTCAATCCTACTCGGCCAATAATCCATCGGATATGACACATTGGTCCGAATTGAAGGGTCACTCGCCACTACTCCTTGCTAAAGGGATTAGATAAGAGTTAAATGATAACGAGAACACTAAGATTGCTCAAAGTGAATAATTATGTATTGAAAGTTGAATAATCCCGTATACAAGAAAGTAGGTGTTTATATACCCATCCATTAAGGTTGCTTTACATGTTTGAAAAGACAAAAGGGCATTCTACACTAGGTTACATAGGATATACTAAAAGGGGTAAAAGAAACAAAGAATATTCAGTACGGAAAAGAAAGAATCATTCTAGAATAATGTGTTAGAAGACACGTGTTGCTTGGAGGCTGAACATTAGGAATAAGATACAATGTAGGCAAAAACAGGAGTGTGTTATAGTCAAGGGCCATCTTAATCTAGATTAGGTTGATTGTCTTAAAGTCAGACACCAGTAGAACAGGTTAGGAGCTTGGCTTGGCTAGTTCTAAGTTATTTTATAGATTAGGACTTCACTATTGAGCAAGAGCATGTTGGACACACGTAAGGATCTAATAAACAGGTCGGCTAAAGGTCGGACTAGGATAGGAGTCCGCGTTTCGGCTATGACATTGTATTTTTCATATGAACCCTTGAAGTCCTTAAGCTCGGCTTCTTGTGATCGGTCTAGGGGGTTGATTCCTATCAAACTTAGTATTAGGTTTAGGCATGAGGTTAGGGATTTAAATATTGGAGAGAGCATTCAAAATTTTCTTTTCATTTTCTTATCACATCAAGAAATGCTATGTATTAAGATCTCCTCACTCTACATGTCCTGACATGTGGTAGCATCAAGTTTGACAAGTAGTGCTAATGTAGCACCACGTGGCATGCCACGTCAACTGCCACGTATCACTATTGACACGTCAGCGACCATGTGTCACTATTGACACGTAGCATGCAATAATTGGATGGTGTAGCTTACGTGGTACCATGTTAGTATTTTCCTTTTCTTTCTCCCCTCTTTCTTGCATTTTCCTTCTTTTTCCCTAGGCTTTCTCGCCTTGAACACTGCTAGTTAACCCCCTTTTTCATCATTTTTGACCCCTTTTGAGCTACAATTTTGCCAAATTAATGGCAAAATTGTAAACTAGACATAGCCTTCTTTGAATCAAACACAAGAGCAAGACTAAATTCATCCCTTTCGATGCTTAAATTGGCTCTCAAAAATGGAAAAAAACTCGAAATCATGGACACATATTCATGGATAGATTGGAAAGTAATGACCTTTTCCATCTTCATTCGAGCTCGAAATTGCATAAATATTCATCCCCAATCCTTTTTCAAAGACGAACACTCATTCCTAAATAAGAAAAACAACTCACGAGCTCTCTTTCTCTCTTTGTTCACTCTCTCTCTAATACCCACTAAACCTATTCTCTCTCTTTTACTCTCTCTTTCTAGCCACCTTTCAGCCATACCACCACCCTCACTAACTTCCCTACCTACGTAAGCTTCCAAATGTGACCACCCTTAACTCTTGTTATGACCTGAAGCTCTTCTACCTTAAAACCTTAGCTATCGCCACCCTGAGCCTAAAACACTAACTTAACTACCACGACAAAGCAAAGTAAACCTACTACTACACTTCTTACATTCTTAGACCCTTAAACTAATCACTTACTCACACCTAGCTACCCACACATGGTCAAAACACCACCATTGTCACTACCCACAATCCAACCACCATCTAAATAGGCTCCAACCACTACGGCATCGAACCTGCCCCCTATCTCCAATAAAATATACATGAAGCACCCCTCACTTACAAAAAATTCTACTTGAATTGTCATAAATCATACCTGGTAGTTGCCATTGAGCTTAAAGATGACTCGAACTTGACTCGGATCCGCGCATCGACTTGAACTCTAACCCGAGGTCCACTCCAGCTAATTCAATCCACGTGCCTATCCTTGGTTTGGCCCTTTTCCATTCAACTTATTCTTTCTTTTGCTTTGTTTATTCAACTTGTTTATTTTTTTTATTAATTTATTTATGTACATTATAAAATAAAAAATAAACAAAAAAAAGGAAAAAGAAGAAAAGAAATAGTTTATTTTTTTTAGTATAATGGAAATAGATAAAAAAAATAAGCAAAATAAGAAAAAATATAGGATAAAAAATAAATAAATAAAGAAAAATAAATAAAATAAAAATAAGTTGATTAGCAAATGAATAATTATCTTATCACTTAGAAAAGCATTTTTCCAAATTAAAAAAAAAAAAACAATCCATATTCAAATTTAGGACATTTTAAAATTTGTCAAAATACAAAGATTTCCAATTTAGGACCCTTGTTAGAAATTCTTCTCAAATAAACAAAATTGAATTAAAGATGTAAATCTGACATATTTTCATAATTATAATCGACATAACCCACTCATGTTTTCAAAAAGAACTATATACGTCTTATCCCGATTAGTGAGTATGTAAGTACATACGAGGCAACGATAAAAATATAAAAACCTAAATTTCTTTTTTTTTTATTTTTAGTTTATATTACTTAAGTTATCCAATTAGAGTAATTAACAGTTGAGTCTTGCCTCGTGAAATTGAAAAGTGATTTTTAAGAATAAGGCTAAATTTGAGAAGTTAATGGTACCTATAAGAGTTTAAAATTTCTAACCCTCAAACTTCGATCTCTGGTTTCAAAAATCATTTTTTTTTTAAATTAGTTTAATCGATAGACTAGTAGTTAAGTTATAACCAATCCACCCAATTGGTTATAACTTAACTCTTTTCCCAGCTCATATTAGGTGGCGACTCTAAAGTGGTTTTTAAAATACCAAAAAAAAAACGGTTTTCTTTAAACCCTAGTCGAGAGTCAGCATTAAATGGGTAAGGGTCTAATACTGATCGGTTTAAAGAAGACTTAATTTAAAAAGAATCAAAAGTTGAAAAACTAGGCTCAAAAGCTTAGGGACTCCACTGGAGACATCAAAAGGGTTGATCATTTGACTTTCTAAAATTAAAATTAATCCCTAAAAACCATCTTAGTGTAATTTTTATACTTATTCGTTCTTTATTTTGTATCATAATTGTACTAAACTTTGATGTGACTATGTAACTATATTTTAGAAATGCGTAAGGTCACAGAGTTTAAAGACTTCTAGAACCTACCCTTCTTACATATAATCTTTAAGGTTTTAAGGTGTCATTGTTATAAAAGAGAAAAAAGATAAGACAAACCCAAAGATTCTTTCCCTGTATTTTCCCAGAATTCACTCTCAACTTCTATTTATCTGTCTATACTATTATCTTGCATATCATATGTATTGGGATATAAGGGGTTATTTGTCGTATAAAAAATGTAGGGTAGATACGATCAGACTTTGGCCATCTTAGGACCCTAGGAGAGGGGCCATGATATAGGCTTCGAGTGATGTGGTGTAACTACTGCTCGAGATTGATTAGGCCACCTCTCTTAAGCTCAATGTAACAAGTGAGGTCACAAAACTTAAGGGCCTTTTCAAAATCTACCTTAATTGCATATACTCCCCTCTAAGCTTGAGTTAATGTAATACCCTTAAGAAATTGCAATGCTTCTAATCGTTCAAACTTTTAATGCAATCAAGTTTCTGAAAATAACAATAGGGTTGCAACTTAAGGGAGTAATGTATTAACCCAAACAATCCCATCACTTGCATATTTCCATGTTCTTTCTTTTTCTACATTGATGACTAATTATTATACATGAAATATGTAGACCTAAGAATGACAGGTAACTAATAAGAGAATAATCATGGACTATTAAATGTGTTAAGAATCCATGAGCAACTGCTATAAGCTGAAGCTACTTACTGGAAGCAAAGGGCTAGGCGTATTGAAGCCTCTAACAGGGCTTTATTAGGTCAAGTTGAAAAAATGAAAGGACCATGAATTAGGCTTTAGAAATGTTGGATAAGATTAAAGCCTAACTACAAGAGTTAGACTAGATAGAGTTAAAAGGCTTTGAATAAATTTTAAATTTCACTCCCTTCTATTTTGTTCTCTATACTCTGGTCTTTCCAAAATAAAAATTTTCTCTTTATTCTATCATTCTTCATTCTTTCCTTCTTTATAGATAGTCCTTCAATAGAGTTTATCTAACCATTCACTCTCTCACTTAAGGAAATACAATTAAAAAGCCAAAAAAACAAATAAATCCACCATTTTTATTTGGTTTCTATAAAATAAAGCTTTATTTTTCTCTCTCTCTTAAAATAAATAAGAGAAAAAATAATAATAATAAAATAAAAGTTTTTAACTAGTAAAGAAATTCATCCAACCAGGTTCATATGGCTGATGACAAACTTGCCTCCCTAAAAAGGATGATGCATCAAATGGCCTAACAATGCCAAGTTTTGTTCCTAATGATCACCACTCTCTAAATATCCCAAGATTTAAGCCTGGAAAGGAGACTCTTGGATTTGGAAGAAAAGGTAGCCATGCTACAAAAGAGCATTACAGATCTAGAAATGGCAATGGGCCCCATGCTTAGAAGATTCCAACTGCTGATGTTCAGTACTGATTAAATGTCAATATGCCCAAGTGATGAGGGAAGCCTAGTAAGAACAAAGCCAAGGAGGAATGAAAAACAAGCCTTAGGGACTCAAAGGAGAAAATTCACTTGATTGGAGATCTCAATTACCCAAAATTTTCCTCATTTCAAAGCAGCAAGGATTATAGCTTAGAAGCCCCTTATCCAAATTACAAACTACGTAGCTTTGACCTAAAAGCACGATGCAACTATCATATGGGTTAGAAGGGGCACTCTACTAAAAAATGCTGGCGATTGAAGAACAAGATTCAAGACCTGATTAATATAAAAGTCATTCAGCCAAAGCTATAACAAGTCGGTCCTTCTTCAAGTCATGGGGGTAATCCAACTAAGTCGCCTAGAGCTCCATTTCGTTTGAACTTACCAATGCCTTCTAATAAGCTCACAAATTGTTTTAAGTAATTGGACACTTGTTAAGATAAGGGCAAAGAAAGTTGTTTTCAATAAAGTCTGTAATAGCTGGGATAATAAAATTTCCTTTTCAATTGAATGTCAGCAATGTTATTAGAAGCAAATAAATTCTTCTGAAGGAATCGGTAACTCACTTACAAGGAAAAGAGGCTAACTATTTTCCACACACTTACCTGAAACACTTTGAAAGTTGAGCGATATAATGGTGAGGATACTTTGGACTCATTCCTTAAAGGAGGTCCATTTTAGATGTGATACACAGATTAAAATGAAGCTAGGTATTCATTTTTCGAATTGCAAACATAATCATCTCTTGTTCATCCTGTTGGACTCATTTGAAGAATTTTCAAATTGAAACTCTATCGAGAACCACCCCACAATAGAGCAATTTGGAGGTTAGGGTCATTGCTAAGGAGAGAAGGATTAAAATTGGTTTATGTTTGCTTTAGTAACATTAAATTCAAAAGCAACTTTTATTTTTTATAAGTTATGTTTTTTTTTAAATAAGGAAGAGCCATATTCTTTTTAAACACCTCAAGTTTATACTTACCTCACCCCGAACCTATATAATAAGAAATCCATGAATTTAGGGCCCTAAATCGCTTAAGAGACAAAAACTTGGTAGTAGAGACTTGGGGCCAAAAGAAAAAGAAAGAACCACAAGAGAACGGTAGGGCAAAGTAATAACAACAAAAAAAAAATGATAGAGAAAAGAGGTTGGAAAATTAGGCTGCAGTGTAAGTTGAAAGTGAAGTGAAAGTCAAAAGCCATATTGTATCTTAGTAGGGGTGATCAAATAAAAAATCAAAGCTTAAATAGCCCTAAAGATGCAAAGCTCCGTATCACAATCCAAGTTCATAAACCCAAAATCTCTATATCTACTTTGAAGCCTCTCTTACATTAGGCCTTCCCACTCACAATACCACCCTTATATAATAAAAGCTCTTCCAATTTTGAAAGGTAATCTATCCTTAATAAAAATTGTTTTTTGAAACTAAGGCAAGCATATTTTTAATTTGTTCCTAAGGTTCTTAACCTGTACACCTGGGATTAATATTTCTTTCAAATAAGCTTCTTCATTGGTCTCTTTTTGAAACCTTTGGGCCAAAAGCCTAAATTCAAACCGAAAAAGACTTAATGGATTGATCAAGGCGTATCACATGTAAAATAGACTATAATTTTAGGACTATAGTTAGGAGTGAAATCTAGACCAAGAGTTTGCAAGGAAGTCCTCTTCGACTAAACTAATAATGAGTTACCTTTTCCTTAAAAAAAGGAAGGATGTTCAAAATCACAAGGCTCTACTAGGCGACTCAGCTTCAAGACTAGGGGAACATAATAGGGCCCATGTAATTATTAAGGAAGGGTTCTTTCCCTATTAGCAGACTTAAAAAAAAAAGGTAATAAAGAAAAAGAAAAAGAAAAAGAAAAAAGAGAGAGAAAGTAGCTTTATCCCAAGTCCAGGTCGGCTTAAGTGGCTAAGTTTTCAAATTCTTCCCAAATAAAGGAAATCATTCTTAGTGTCTTTCTAATTGGTTTTCCCCAAAGGGTTTATTTGTGAATTTTTTCTTCAAATTAGGTAATATTTTGGACAAGTTTAATCCTAGCCAACTCTTAAATGAGTTATCTCACCTTCTACCCATTCAACTTTCTTCAAGGTCTTTAGCAAACATATAAGGTGCTTCTGTTCCTCAATTACCTTTAGCATACCCATTGGGCCCCTCTGTTCACCAAGTTTCTCTTAATGAGCCCGTAAGATACTTCTCTTCATCAGCTTCTTTTGGCCAACCCATAAGGTACTCACCTTCTACATTTAAGTGTTTAGCTAGCCTTTGAAGATGCGATCTTAACTCAGTCTCTTTTCCAATTTCTTTTAGCAAGCATATTTTTATTCACCAAATTCTCTCAAGTGAGCCTATAAGGCACTTCCCTTCACCAAGTATCTCTTAGAAAGCTAGTAGGGCACTTCTCTTTATTAGTTCCTTTTGGTAGGCATATAAGACATAGTATTAAGACCAAGTTTAAGGTTGCTAGTTCTTGAGAGATGCTTCCACTAAGGTTAGTGAGCCAAGTGAGGCACGACCAGGTCTTTTAAATCAATCTCAACTTAAGGTTGCTAGTCTTCGAGAGATGCTCTCGGCTAGGTTAGTGAGCTTAATAAAGCACAACTAGGTTTTAGATCAATCGTAACTTAGGGTTGCTAATCCCCGAGAGATGCTCCTACCTAAATTAGTGAGCCTAGTGAGGTACAACCAGGGTTTAGATTGCTCCTAGTTTAAGGTTGTTAGTCTCCGAGAGATGCTTTTGCCTAAGTTAGCGAGCTTAATGAGGTACGAGCAGATTTTAGATCGATCCTAGCTTAGGGTTGCTAGTCCCCAAGAGACGTTCTCGTTTAGGTTGGTAAGCCTAGTGAGGTATAACTAGGTTTTAGATAGATCCCAATTTAAGGTTGCTAGTCCTTGAGAGATGCTTTCGCTTAGGTTAATGAGCTTAGTGAAGCACGACCAGGTTTTAGGTCTATCTCAGTTTAGGGTTGCTAGTCCTCGAGAGATACTCCCGCTTAGGTTAGTAAGCCTAGTGTAGCACAACTAGGTTTTAGATTAATCCCAATTTAAGGTTGTTAATCATCGAGAGATGCTCCTACCTAGGTTAGTAAGCCTAGTGAGGCATGACCAAGTCCTTTAGATTGATCCTAACTTAGGGTTGTTAGTCCCCGAAAGATGCTCTCGCTTAGGTTGGTGAGCCTAGTGAGGCACAACTAAGTTTTAGATTGATCTTAGTTTAGGGTTGCTTATCCCCAAGAGATGCCTCCACTTAGGTTAATGAGCTTAGTGAGACACAACCAGGTTTTAGATCAATCTTAATTTTAGGTTGCTAGTCCCCAAGAGACACTCTTACCTAAGTTAGTAAGCTTAGTGAGGCACGACCAGGTTCTCCAATTCAATCATAGAGTAAGGTTGCTTATCCCTTAGAGACACTCTCACCTAGGTTAGTGAGCCTAGAAAGATATGACAAAGTTTCATTTCTTCACCTAAATCCCCAAAAAATTGATTTTAGGATAGCTAATTAGTTGTTTTAAAGTCATCTTATGGGCAAAAATAGTGTCTCTTTGTCTTTGTGGCAAAGTTTTGTTCAAACTTCGCCACAAAGAGCGACAATTATAAACACCCAATTTTTGCCCTCCTTTATTTTTATTTTATTTTTTCTTTTATCAATAGGTTTTAAATTAGGAATAACACAAAAAAACAAAAATAGGAAATAACACAAAAACTAAGAAATTTAGAAAGTAAAATTTTTTTTTTTTGAAAAGTCACAAAAAATCACAATTTAATAGATTTTAGGGAATAACAATTTAATGGAATAGAATTTTAAATTTTAAAATAAGTTTAGATTGTGGGACGTTGAACTTAGATTTAAATTTAAATCTAATACAGGCTGACCTGGTCCATATGTGCAATTTAATTGCACATATGGACAAGGCATAAGTTAACGGCCTAACGGATAAACACATAGACTTGGTATTAGGTTTAAGCATGAGGTTAGGGGTTCGAATCTTAGAGAAAGCTTACAAAGTTTTTTTCCATTTTCTTATCACATCAGGAAATGCTATGTATCAGGATCTCCATAAGTAACGTATTAGGATCTCCTTACGCCACGTATCTTAACACATGGCAATATCGAGTTGAACGGGCAGTATTGACGTAGCACCACGTGGCATGCCATGTGTCACTATTGATACTTGGTATGTTATGATTGGATGGTGTAGTTGACATAGCGCCACATTGGCGTAACATTAGCATTTTCCTTTTCTTTCTCCCCTCTTTCTTGCATTTTCCTTGTTTTTCCCTTGGCTTTCTTGCCTTGAATGCAGCTGGTCAACCCTCTTTTTCATTATTTATGACCCCCTTTGAGTTGTAATTTCGCCAAATTAATGGTAAAATTACAAACTAGACATGGCCTTCTTTGAATCAAACACAAGAGCAAGATTAGATTCATCCCTTTTTATGCTCAAATTGGCTCTCAAAAATGGAAAAAAACTTAAAGTCATAAATGCGCATTCTTGGATAGATTGGCTAGTAATGACCTTTTCGATTTTCATTTACGCTCGAAATTGTATAAATATGCATCCCCAATCCTTTTTCGAAGACAAACACTCATTCTCAAACAAGAAAAACAACTTACAAACTATTTCTCTCTCTCCTCGTTCACTATCTCTCTAATACCTACAGCTCTCTCTAGCCACCTTCAAGCTACACTACTACCCTTACTAGCTTCCTTACCATGCAAACTTCCAGATGTGACCACCCCCAACTCTTGTTGTAACCCGAAGCTCCTCCACATTGAAACCTTAGCCACCGCCACCCCCAAGCCCGAAACACTACCTTAACTACCACAGCAAAGTAAAGTAAACTTACTACTGCACTCCCCGCATTCCTAAACCCTTAAACTAATCACTCACTCACATCTAGCAACCCACTCATTGCCAAAACACCACCACTGCCACTACCCACAATCCGACCACTACGTAAATGAACTCTAACCACCATAGCATCGAACCTACCCTCTTATCTCCAATGAAATATACATGAAACACTCCTCACCTATGAAAAATTCTATTTGAATCGCCCAGAATCATACTTGGCTATTGCCACTGAGCTTAAGACGACTCGAACCTGACCTAGATCCATGCACTAACCCAAACTCCAACTTGAGATCCACTCCAACTAATCTGACCCGCATGCTTATCCTAGGTCCGGCCTTTTTCCATTCGACTTATTCTTTCTTTTGCGTCGTTTATTCGACTTTTATATTTTATTTATTTATTTATTTATGTACATTGTAATATAAAAAGAAAAAAGAAAAAAATAGTTTATTTAATAATTTTTTTGTATAATGGAAATAGATAAAAAACTAAGCAAAATAAGAAAAAATATAGGATAAAAAATAAATAAATAGGGAAAAATAAATAAAATAAAAATAAGTAGATTAGCGAATGAATAATTGTCTTATCACTTAGAAAAGTATTTTTCCAAATAAAATATATAAATCAATCTATATTCAAATTTAGGATGTTTTAGAATTTGTCAAAAAATAAAGATTTCCAATTTAGGATACTTTTTAGAAATTTTTCTCAAATAAACCAAATTGAATTAAAGACGTAAATCCGGTGTATTTTCAGAATTAAAATCAACATAACTTGCTAAAGTTTTCTAAAAGAACTACGTACGTTTAATCTTGAATAGCAGGTACGTAGGCACTTATGGGATGACAATAAAAATAAAAAAATATATATAAATTTCTTTTTCTTTTTTTAGACTACTTAAGTTATCCAATTATAGTAGTTAACAGTTAAGTCTTGCCTTGTGAAATTAAAAAGTGATTTTTAAGATTAAGGTTAAATTTGGGAAGTTAATGGTACCTATAAGGGTTTAAAATTCCTAATCCTTGGACCCCGATCTTTGGTTTCAAAAATCATTTTCTAAAATTGGCTTAATCGATAAATCAATAGCTAAGTTATAATTAATTCATCCAATTGGTTATAACTTGACTTTTTTCCCGACTTCTGTCGAATGGCGACTCCAAAGTGGTTTTTAAAATACCAAAAGTCCATTTTCTTTAAACCTTAGTCGAGAGTCAGCATTAAATGGGTAAGCATTTAATACTAATCGATTTAAAGAAGACTTAATTTCAAAAGAACTGAGAGATAGAAAACCAAGCTCGACATACTACAGGCAAAGTTGGAGGCTAACGAAGGGGAGTTGAAGGGGGGCGTAAGTTGATTTTGCTTGAGAGGAGGCTAAGTTGCTGATGGGGAATGGTCTCTTTACTGAAGTGAAGTAAGATATATTTGTAGAGACCATTGATGACTCACTAATAGAGAAGGTCTTGACTATTCTTAGCTTTGTTGTGGTTAAGGAGGTTAAGAAGCAGGCTCGCAAGCAACTTCCTAAAGCAAATTTGTCTTTCCTCAGCTTGCTTGATGACCTTGAGGCCCTCACTATGGATGGAAAGGAGGGTATCTCCTCGAAGAACTCTACTAGAGTTTCTACTAATGATGTTACTGATTGCCAAGACAAGGGTAGGGAGGGTAAGTAGGAAGAAGGTTTAAAGCAAGGTTCTATTGTTGGGTAGGCCAAGGTAACCTTAATTGACTTTTGGTTGCTATACCTCTTGGGCGATGACTACCCATTTTTTGTTTTTTGTACTTTGATCAAGGGAATCGGGATGCCAATTTCTACTTCTGCAATGTAAAGACCATTAATAAGTGAAATTTCAAACTTATTTGGCCTATTGTCATTCTGCTCTTCTTTACTACTCTACTTCTTCCTTTGCTTGTGTATTTCTATTGCTTACTGGGTCTATAATAAGTACGTAAAACCATACACTTATTTAATTGATTTCTCTAATAATTATATGTGATTCAATAGATTTTCAAGTAAAAGTGTATGAATTTTCATTAAAATTATATATAATTTTTCAACACAAGTATAGTTCAGATTTTTGTATTTTGATACTCAAAAATAACATATATTTAAAGAATTTAAGCTCTTCATGTTTAATCTTACAAGTCTTAGAGCTACCATGTGATGTAACCCTAGTTTAAGAAGCCAAAAACAAAGAAAAAAGAAAAAGAGGAAACTTAGAGTTGGATTTACTGGCATGACGGTAAGCTTATCCACCATCAAGACAGTACCTTGAATAGAATCAAATCAAGTTGTAAAACTAAAAGGGTAAGATAGCATGACGGCATGACAATACCTAGCTATTGTCATGACGGCATGCTTAACCCCTGAAGTGAAAAATTTCTGTTTCATTAAAAAGAAAGAGGAGAGCTATGCGATATGTATCCACCATCATGATGGTACCTTTGTTTACCGTCATGCCATTAATGAGCTGATATAAAAACTTTTTCTTCTTCATTTTCTATAGATTTAGCTTTGCATTTTCTAGGGTTTAAGGTTTTAGTTTCCACCATTTCTCTTTTCTTTAGTCTATCTTAGGTTACTTTTACCATAGTTTTATGATTTTCATGGAGTTTTCTTGTATTTTCACGATCATAACGTAAACTTTTAATCAATTTTAGCTTTTTTCACGATTTGGGTTTATGGATTTCCATTACATCCATGAAGATTATTAGGAAAATCTTGAGGAACTCCATTATTGATTAAGGAGCTCGGTTTTCTAATGTTTATGATGCTTTTTCCATGTTTAATGCAATGTTTATTTTCATGTTCATATGTATTATGTGTTAAATTTTTTTTCTCCATGAATGTGATAAATAGAGCTTATTATGCTTATGGGTAGTGTATGAACATGATGAAGTAGTTATAGCTATTGATGTTTTTGTATTGTGATAATGTAAATTTGGAATTTTACTTAGTTCTATGGTGTAATTAGGTATAACTTAAGTGTTGGGTTAATGTCGAGCTACATAGTGTTTCCTACACATTGGGCCTTCCCTCTTGTTATCTTAATAGTGTCTAGATATTATAATAGGATTCGAAAACCCCGAATAGAACCTATGATTACTAATTTAAATAGGTAATTCCTAAGAATTAGGACTCAAATCAATGTACTCACCTAGAGCTTAAAATTGGTTAGAATGAAAAATCAATTCTAACATAGTTATTTAAGTGGTGAAGGGACTTGAATAGCTAGCTAATAGTGTTGATCAAATATTGATAATACAATATTCCTATTGTATGATAGAATTTAAGAAACGAGAGTTGGTTAAATTCTATAAGTATGAGTAAAATCCATGTTTAAACTATCACAAATACTTCAATAGCATAGCCATAATGATCTTAGACATTTTTTTACTCATTGCTCATACATCTTTTATAGAGAAATCCACATCCCAATACCAAGAAATTATTAAAATCCACGCTCAATTCCATTGTAGTTTTTACTTCTATTTAGATAACTCGCATGCTCTTTACCTTAAAATTGTTGAATCGATTGCCGAGATTAGAGTAAAAATAGTAGAATCTAGTACTTAGTTATCATTCTAAACTCTATTCTTTCCTTCATACGACCTTGGTTACTCTCCTTATACTATCAATAGACCAGTACATGTGTCATTTGTTCTTGGTTTCCACTAAAATTTATTCATTTCTATCTACAAGCGAATCCATTAGTAGTATAGCATTCAATTGTTTTAAAAAGGGGCAAATTCTTATTTGTGCATGACATTAATGGAAGTGAGATCACAACACCAGTCTATTGAGATACTTGTTCCTCCAATAGATGGATTAGCTTTGTTTCTTGATAAGTCTTCTATCTCATTGAAGGCAAACATAAGCCTTGGGCATTTCTCAGCCCTAATATAGTTCAAGCTTGTTCTTCGGGACTAGCGAGTTGGCCAGGACATATCTTTTCTAACATCATGTGATATATTAGTCAAGGCATGCCAACATAGGTTTATCTCTTCTGACATCATAGGATCCTTTGGATGTTCATGCCTTAGGCAAAGTATACAAGGTAGATGTACCGTCTTGAGCAGTATGTCCTTTAGAAGCTATTTAATGCTGGTATGGTGCATTAACACCTTAAAAGGTTTGATTAGGCTCCCTTTGCCTTTAAGCCATTAGAGAGGTGCTATGTATATGGATTAGGATGCTTTGGGCCCCTTATATAGAAGGTATATGGGTCTTCTGTTCTCCATGCCAAACATTCTAAATGTCTTTGTGTAGTAGGGTTGAGTAGAGAGCTAACATACCTTTCTGCTTTGCCATGGATAAGTTGAGAACAATTAGGCTACAAGAGAAAGTGTATGAGCTAAAGAAAGGTTCCCATTGGTACTTCTCTTTAAGTTGTGATCATAAGGTGTAGAGAGCTACTTGGGAGTAGGGGTGGCCCCTAAGTTGAGACCACAAGGTATATGCCAACCTCTAGTCTTACCCTCTTCTACTCTAGTAAAGCCTGAATAATGGTGGGACCTTGGGTATGCATCTAGCACTCACTAGGGTGACTTCACTACAGGGGTGTTCCTCTACATGGGGTTGAGTGTGGAGCCTATAGGCACTACCTCATAAGCTCTTGTATAGGTAATGGTAGCCATAGTGACTATAACAGTAGAGGAGGCCTCTATCTCTGCTAAGATTTCTTGAGTAAGGTGGCATGGATGAGCTCAATGGGACAGTTACGAGTCTTTTGCTTTGGAAGTCCTCTGGTTCGTTCTATGAGTAGCCCATGTGGAGCTGGCAAATCATACCTTATCCTCCCTTTGCATCGGTCCAGTGAAAGGTTAGGAGATTTGGGTAAAGGAGAGACCTTTCTCTCTCAAAGGTTAGATAGAGTAGTTGGATTGATAATCCCCATTTCTTCGGGTTGCTTTCGTAGAGGTCGACTTAGTAAGGTAGAGTAGAGACCTTCCTTTAGAAGTTGAGTTTGCTAAAGCCCCTTAGGCTTTAAGGTTAGTTTGATTGAAACCTAGGGACATAGTCACATTTGTCCCAATAGAGGCTATGAGTTGACTCAAACTTGAGAGCAGTTCCTTTTGAAGAGAAGTTCAGTATGAGAAGTTGAGTCAAAATTGAGACTAATCATCAAGGCTAGTGCCGAGCACTAGACAAGGAGATGGCAATTGTAATTTTACTTTTGTTTTTGCATGTACTTGAAGTCAAAAGGCTGACCCCTAAAGCTTTGTAATCTCATCTACTATTTGAATAACATTTCTTCTTTTTGCTCATCCTTACCCATTAAATGTTCTATTTGCCTTCTTTTTCTTTCTTCGCTCGATTGTGATAGCTTCGTTGAACTTATATCTATTTGTTTTATCCTGTGTATAAGATTGTTAGTGTTGAAACGTAGACAAACTCAGGGCACGTGATTGGGTGATGAAAATTGACCTAAGGTTAAGAGCTCAATTGAGATTGATGCTTTATATGAAGTAGCTCTTAAGGTTAGCATAGTTAATAACTTCGGTAAGCACTTAAGGATGAAAATCGACCTAAGGTTGAGAGCTCGGTAGGGACTAATGCTCGATATGAGGTAACCTATAATGTTAGTGTAGCTACTAACTTGGACAAGCACTTGAGGATGAGAATCGACCTAAGGTTGAAAGCTTGATGGGGATTGATGTTCAATACAAAGTAACTTGTAACGTTAGCATAGTTACATACTTGGGCAAGTGTTTAGGGGTGAGAATCAACTTAAGGTTGAGAGCTTGATGTAGATCAATACTTGTTTACAAGTTTATGGCCTTAAGTTCTTAGTGTTTGTACTAACATGGGCACATATTCAAGGATGATAATCAATCCGATGTCATGGCTTGGCACAAGCTAGATAAAAAAAGAGAGATAAGTGTAAGAAACTTGGCATTTCACTATTTGTAGTCACGGTTACAAATGTTTTTTACCATGCTACTATACTTAGTAAAAATAAGGCCTCAGATGTTAGCATTACATGCTTTGGGGATAGGCTGCTTGTCTAAGGTTTCCATCCTATATGCTCCTTTCCTTACATCCTTTATTATCCATACTGAGTCTTCCCAATTGAAGGCGAGCTTGCCCCATCCTTTGGCCAAACTTGTAGCTTCTAATTTTTTGCATACTAGGTTCTTGGGATAGAAAAACTTATGCTTCACTTTTTGGTTGTAACACTGAATAGCTCGCTATTGTTAAGCTATTGTTTAAGCTCGCATGATGTCACACACTTCTTTATTAGTGTTGAGGCTAGCTTGTAAGGCCATGTAGTTAGTGCTAGCATAGAAGTGTTAGACCTTATTGGTAAGCAGCCTTAGCTTAATAAGGATAACAACCTCTATCCTAAATGAGAGATGGAAAGGAGTTTCCCTAGTAGAAGTCTTATGTATTATATGATATCACCAAAGTATGTTCAAAAGCTCATTAGCCCACCCACTTGGTACTCGCTCCACCCTCTTCTTAAGGCTATTGAGAACAATCTTATTGATGACCTCGACTTGGTCGTTAGTTTAAGGGTAAGCTACTAAGATGTAATGGAGTCTAATGCCATGGTTATCACAAAATTCTCTAATCCTACTATTGTCAAACTACCTCTTATTGTCAGTGATCAAATTGTTTGATACCTTGAAAGGGGAGAGTATGTTAGTTAGTATGAACCCTTCAATAGCCTAGGCTGTGATGGTTGCTACAACTAACACTTTTTCCTTTTTGGTAAAGTAATCAATTGTTACTAGACTAAATTTTCAGCTTGATAGCACCTTTAAGAAAGGCCCAAGGAAATCCAATCTCCATTGGGCAAATAGCCATAAGCTTGCTGGAGGATGCAATTTTGAGCTTGGAGCATGGGTTACTAGGGCATGATTTTGGTACAAGTGGCATTTTCGAATGAAAGCTTTAGTGTTTTCCTTCATTATTAGCCAGTGATAGCCTAGTTGTAGGGCTTAAATGTATAGGGCTTGCGATTGAATGTAGCGATTGCATACTCCTACATGAAGTTTCTTGATGACATAGGCACCTTCCTCCTTTTTAAGGCACCTTAATAGTGGGATGCTTAGACCCCATCGGTAGAGCACATTGTCAATTAGAGTGTAATTAGCTTAGGCATAGGCTAGCCTTTTTGCTTTTGTCCAATCTTTGGGTATACCCCCCATCTTTAAGTGTTCTACAATGAGGTCCATCTAGCATGGTTCAAGATTCGTAGGTGTAGATACCTAATTTTTACCCTCTTTACTTGTTTTTTATTTATTTCATTTTTATTATTTTTCTTTCTTTTCTCAATAGGCCCTAAATTAGAAAAAATTCAAAAAATAGGGAATTAAAAGAAAACCCAAAAAAATTAAGAAATTTAGAAAAAAATAAGGATCATAGAAAAATACAAAAAATTTCAATAACAAGACAAAGCACAAAAAAAAAAAAAGAAATTTCAAAAAAGAAACCCTAAAAAGATAAAAAAAAATTAGAAAATAAAGTTAAAAATTTAGAAATTTGAAAAATTACAAAAATGTAGAAAAATTAAATTCAAATAAAAAATGTTTAGAAAATAACATGTTATTAGGAAAGATTTTAATTTTGGTTTAGAACTTGGGTTTTGATTTAAATTTAGCTCAGGCTGACCGAGTCTATATGTGGAATTTGATTGCACATATGAACAACGCACAGGCCAACGGTCTAACAACTAAGTATATGGACTAACAATGGATTTGAGTATGAGGTCTAGGGTTCAAAACTTAACAAAGGTAGGGAGGCCTTTTTCTTATTTTTTGTTTTTAATCGCATCAAGAACTACCACGTGATAGGATCTAATTACACTACATGTTTTGACACATAACATCCTCGGATTTAATGTCCTTGCTGACGTGGCACCATATGGTGTACTACGTTAGCTGCCACGTGTCACAAATGATACATAGCGCGTCAGGGTTAGTTGGTATGGCTGACGTGGCGCCACGTCAACCTACTTTTTCCCTCCCCTTCTTTCCTTTTCCCTTCGTTTTCTTCTTTTTCCCCCTCCTTCCTTCATTTTCCCCAGATTTCCAGTGCTTTCCTCTTTAGACTACCTACTTAGCATGATTTTTAGACCTTTTCTTGTTGCAATTTTGCCAAATCAATGGTGAAATTGCAAACTAGACATGGCCTAGTGTTAATAGCAATCAAGAACACATCCAGATTCATGCATTAACTCAGTCAATCCGAGCCCCAAAAATTGGAAAAAAACATAAATTTTGGTTTTTCTCATTCAACTCCGATTTGAACTTTCCATGTTTTTAGGTTAATTTCGAGTATATAAAGGGTGTCAAGGGTGATCATGGAGGACATATAAGCCTTCACGAGCAACTCACAATCCCTCTTTCTCTTTCGCGGTAGTTTTCTCTCTCTAACCTACTCTCTTTTTCTTCGACTGTCTCTCTCTAACCACCTTTAAGCCACACCACTACCCTCACTAACTTCCCCACTACGTGAGCTTACAGACGTGACCACCCCTACACCTCACCATGCCCCCTAGCAATGCCACCAACAACCATTACCTAAACCATAACTGCCACCTCTCTCTCTCCTTGAACCACCATCCTTAGCCACCCTCAGCCCAAATCAAACCTACAATTGAACTCCCTACACTCCAAAAAGCTTACCCCAACCGACTAATCATGCCCAGCAAACCCCATATGGTCAGAACACCACCGCTACCTACGGCTGACTTTTGAAAACAACCAACCCGAGCTCATTTAGTCGCGGCACTTCGCCTACCCCCCATAAACCTAATAAAATACTCACAAATCCACCTTTACCCCCAAGAAAGTTCGTCCAAATCACTGTGAACCACCCTAGTTGCCATTGCTGAAGCTTAAAGAAGAAGAGTCTAACCCGACTAACCTGATCTGACTTGCCCAAGTCTAACCCACGCGCTCAAACTTGTTCGAAGCCCATATTTTATTTTATTTTATTTTGTTTTGTTTATTTATTTGTTTGTTTATGTAAATGTAATCAAATAGAAAGAAAAGAAAAAGAAAAGGAAGAAAAGAAAAGAAAAAAAAAAGAAAAAATTAATTTTTTTTAATTTTATTAAATAATATATAATAAGTAAAAATAGATTAGGTGATAAAATAGGATAAAGAAAAAAAATAAAAAAGGAAAAAGTAAATAAAATAAGATTAATCACTTAGAAAAATTTATTTTCTAAAAGTAAGTGAAAATAAATAAACCTCTTTCCAAATGAAGACTATTTTAGAGTTTCTAAAAAATAAAAAACCAATTAAGACGTTTGAGGAATTTTCTTAACTAAATCAAAATTGAGTATAATGTACACTTGATTGTTTTTAAATTAAAGCAAAACCAGTCCACTAAAGTTTGACAAAAAAAGAACTACGTACGTCTGATCCTAAATAGTAAGTATGTAAGTACTTACCGAGTGACGATAAAAATGAAAAAAACCTAATTTACCTTTTCCATTAGTTTAGATTATTTCATTTGTCCTATGAGATCAGTTAAATTGAATTTCGTCTTATAAAATAAAAAAGGTGATTTTTAAAAATTAAAGCTAATTTTGGAAAATTGATGGTACCCATAAAGGTTTAAAAGTCCTAACCCCGAAATCTAGATCCTTGGTTTTCAAAAAGCCGTATTTATAAATAGAGTTTTTAATCAATGGATCGGTGGCTAAGTTATAGCCAATCAACTTAATTAGTTATAACTTAACCCTTTTTCCCGACTCTGGTCGGGTGACGACTCCAAATCTTTTCAATTTGAAAAGAAATGGTTTTAAACCATAGTCGAGGATCAGTATTAAACAGGTAGAGTTTAATACTGATTAGTTTAAAAAAACCTAATTTTATAAAAAAAAAAAAAACCAGGAGGGTGAAAAACTAGGCTCGATAGCTTGGTGACTCTACTGGGGACGTCAAGAGGGTTAGCCATTTGATTTTCCAAAATTAAGATTAATCTCTAAAATCACCTTAAATGCAATTTATTTACTTGTTTTCTATTATAATTGTGCTAATGTCATTTGTAGGTTCAGTTTTATGTATTTTTTAGGGGAAGGATTTATTTTGCTACATCGTGAATGCAAGATGGATGTGGTCGAACCCGAGCTATCTTAAGATCTTAAGATGGGGAGTTATTGTGTAAAGTCTTGGGCGTAGTGAGGCAACCGCTGCTCAAGGCTGATTAGGCTACCTTACTTAAACTTCAATGTGACCAAGGAATCGTTTTTTCATAAACGTGTAAGGTCATAGAGTTTAAGGACTGTTAGAACCCACCTTTCTTGCATTACATCTCATGGGGTCAACGAATAACTAACAAAGCAGCAACGTTATATAAAAAAGAAAAAATGACAATATCCGAAGTTTTTTTTTTTTCTTCGTATTCTTCCTAGAGTTGATGTACACAAGCGGTCTTATATATTTACTTTTTCTTGTAATTAGTCTTTCCCTTCTAATTTATGCTTTCTTTGTAATGTTTCAGAAATGGCCAGCTCATCTAATGCCAGGGTTCTCACCAAGGAGATTCATATCCACAGACCTATAAACTTGAAGATCATACTCGACCAGTGGTTTTCGACCTTCAACCCAAGAGAGTAACAGCTCATAACCAATAAAATTAGACCCATACTCTCACTAACCAAAATGAAGGTTAACATCATGCTAGTAAGGGCCTTAGTCCATTTTTAGGAGCCCAAAGAAGTGGCTTTTCAATTTGGACCACATCTGGTCAGCCAAACTCTAGAAGAGTACACCCAACTGCTCCAAGCTCCTCCTTTGGATGAAATATATGTCCCAAAGCTTAGGTTCGGCCCAACCTACATTTTCACAAAATTCTTAGGGATCCGTAAGACTTAGATAAATGAGACCCTAAATGACTACAACAAACACGCCATCGAGATATGGGATCTAGTCCATTGGTTCCCGAATGAGCCCAGCTCCAACAAATAAGCTCTATTTCTTGGAAATTGGAAAGAAAACCGAATCAAGGCCTATGTGCTAGCAGTATTCGCCATTATCTTGTTTCTAAGTAGGTCTCTTCTTATACACTTTAGGGTAATGGAGTTAGTGGCTCAATTCTGGGAAGGTAAGTCTTACATTCCTACCTTACTTGTTGAGAAGATAAGGAACCTTAATTTCCTTAAGAAAAAGGTGCTGTAGAGATCTCAGGTCAAGCATTACAATATTAATGGTGTGGTTCGTTAGTCACATCAAATGCTTTAGGTTGGACTTAATAAGGGGAGCATTTGCAAATAAGATTGATCTTATCAATTCTTTTGTTGATAAGATCAAATTACCAGAAGATATCCTTACCCTTCTTTAGATAGAAGTTCTACGAGATTTCCGAGTAGAAGACATACTGTGGACTACCAGGTGGAGCAATTACACTAGTGTCATACTGATTTACAAGAATTACCATGCTATGCCATTAATCCAAATGAGTTGGTTTATAGGCTACTACCTAAACAACATGGTAAGACAATTTAGAGAAATCTAGGACATAGCTCACAAACCTTCATTACAGCCACTCACCCTTAATCTTGAAGAGCCTCACTCCACAGAAAAGACATCCAAACTTCACAAGATCAAAGCTTAGTGGGACACTCGGCCCATAAGCCTAAACATCAATCTGAGTGAGTTCATAGGAGAAGTAGATAAACACCAGGTTACCAATGAGTATTTATACAATCAACTTCACAAGGTAGGCATAATGCAATATTGCACACCAAAAGTCATTCAAACCTCCCCCATGTGCCCTAACTTTGAAATGGTGACCTATATGGACCAAATGAAAGCTCGTATGGAGATCCTCCATGATGAGAAAGATAAATGGGCAAGCCTATGTTGAGAATTTAGACAAAGGTCGTATGCCGTAGAACACCAACTAAAGATGGCCCAAAAGAAAATTCAAGAGTTTGAAGAAGCGGTTAAGCATAACCAAAAGAAGAAGAAAATGTCATCTGGCCCATAGAAAAAAAGAAAATTAGTATAGATGAATTTGTACCTTTTTCTTTCTTTCATGTAATAAGACTCTGGGAATCTAAAAATAATAAATAACTTGCCATTCTGTTAATCATTTGTTGATCCTCTCCTTTTCACTTGTATTTCATTCATTTGCATTCTTTTTCAAAATATCCGTATGCTAACTTGTTGAGAAGTGGTTTAACCTAGGTCACCAAGATAGCTCCCAAACGTCAAACTTTCCAAAGAAGCCCTATCAAAACTCGTTCTCAAACCAAGGAAACAATAACAGCAACACCAATAATGGCAACCTCGAGGATATTGACACCACAGAGTTAAGGTTCCAATCTTTGGAATGAATAGTAGGAAAGATTGTAGAACAAATGAGCTTTCTTGCTAACAACATGTCTCTACTTAGGTTCATGGCTCCATCAAATGAAGAAAATTCCAAAACCCAATATGGAAAGAATACTGAAGCCCCACACCTCGAAACAGAAGAAGCCTACCCTAAAGTCAATCAGGGCTTTGAATCCATTAAGATAGAAGGAGTATTTCCAAAGGCTAACCCAACTTTTGAGCCAAATACTTACTCATTCCTGATCAACCTAAAGCTTGAAGCTTACCAAGACAAATTGAAAGAGCTTAAGAAGCGGCTAACTCAACAAATTATAGAAGAAATGAAAATGTTCGAGGGGTATGATGGATTTGGGCACGCTGGCATAACAAACTTCTCTACCTATGATTATAGAAGCTTTCCGGAAAAGTTCAAAGTACTTGACTTTGAAAAATACAACGGGACTGGATGCCCTAAGCTACACACCCAGTTGTATAGAAACAAGATGGGCAAGTATGTACAGTATGATCAACTCATGGTCCAAACCTTTCAAGACAACCTAACTGGCCCTACCCTAACTTGGTATGTTCAGTTGGACTTGAATTAGGTGAATATATAGGAGAAGCTAGCCAAAGCATTATATGAGCAATATAGATTTAACGTCGAAGTGGCACCAACATTGATGGATTTGGTTGCCCTAAGAAAGAGGTACAATGAATCCTTCAAAGAATATGCTTAAAGGTGGAGGTCCCTAGCTGTAAGGGTATCTACCCCTGTAATTGAAAAAGAGCTGATTGTAACTTTCATTAACACTCTTGAAAGGGCCTACTTCGCTCACCTAATCGAACAAGCCTCTTTTAGCTTTGCAGAAGTAGTAGCAACAAGGTGTTGAATTGAGAGTGTTGTTTCTTCTAGCAAGCTACAAGAGATAGTAGATAGAAGACCACCCTCTGTTAAACCTACCACCAGCAAGCCTAGAGAAGCTACTATTAGCACGGTCAATGCGAATGCAAGACCTAACTCTCAAGTTTCTTTTAGTATAAATCCCTTACTAGCTTAACTACAGTATAAAAGCCAACCATAGGCTAGCAGAGCCTTAAGATAGTTCACTAGAATACCTGTCCCACTCAGTCGGGTGCTCGAGAAGTTAAGAAGAGATAATCTACTCCATTCTAAGGCTTCTATTGAAAGGTACAAGCTAAAGTTCTTTGATCCTAAGGTAAGATGTTAGTATCATCTAGGGCAAGTGAGCCATTCAACTAATTCGTATTAAAGGTTAAAAAACAAAATCTAAGACTTGATTGATGAAGGTACAGTACAATTGGATTTTGTGGAGGGTCTTACCCTAAACGTCAACAACAACCCATTGCCAAACCATGGACCCATCATCAATATGATATCTGAACACTCAAAATCTACCATCAACATGATCGGTCCAAACCAAGAACTAAAGGTTTATAAATTCCATAAAAAGGGCATCCCACAAGCTAAAAGGTATACATTCCACGTACCTGTAACCCCTAAAAATTATAAAGCAGCCCCCCTCAACTACTAAGCAACAAACCAGGGGCAATCAAGCTCACTTGTAGGGGGGATCACTCGCTTTGGTAGAATCTATGATTTAAAGGAAGACTTGGAAAAGAAGGGCATGCTAGAAATGCCAAACACCAAACAAGTTGAACATGAGGAAGGATTAATTGCCTTTACCAAGATGATTAAGTTTAGCGAGCATAAAATAATGGACCAGCTCGCTAAGACTCCAGCATAAATATCCCTCATGAGTTTATTGATGGCATTAAACCTATACCGAGAAGCTTTATTTAGAACACTAAGGGATGTCAAGGTCCCTCGTGAAATCCCAGCTGAAAGGATTGGCTCTATCACCAATTCTATCCTCACCATGGATCAAATTGCCTTCTCCACTGAGGAACTAGGTGAAGAAGGTACCCAGCACACAAAGCCTCTGTTCATAATAGTGAGGATAAATAAGATCATCACAATAAGAGTCCTCATCGATAACGGGTCATCTCTAAATGTTTGTCCTTTGGCTACCCTGGATCTATTAGGAGTCGATACAATTGCTATCAAACTAAGTTCAACAATGGTAAGAGCTTTTGATGGATCCAAGAGAGAGATAATAGGGGAGGTTGACTTACCAGTTGATATCGACCTACAGACATTCAACATCCTATTCCAAGTTTTAGAAATTCCAAGGACCTTCAATCTGTTATTAAGAAGGGCTTGGATACATTCAATAGAGGCCATACTGTCAACTCTTCACCAAAAAGTTAAGTTCATCTCCAATGGCCAGGTCATCACAATTCTAAGTGACCAAGATTATGAAATCTATAAAGAGACGGCCATACTCTATATTGGTATAGAAGAATAAGAGGACTTTGGACTCTAAATGTTTAATGAGGTGTACATGATTACTAATCAGCAGAAGGAAGAGAGGTTGAAACTCATAGAAGGCTAGTTTAAGACCTATGGGTTAGGATACATTCTAACCTCGATGGAAGAATTGCAAAGCAAGCAAGCCAGGGGTAGAAAGGGTGACAGGTTATATCACATTCCAATGACCTTCCCACCATTGTTAGAAACTTTCATCAAGACTGAAGCTCAAAACTCAAAGCCTACTAAAGAAGGCACTTCTAACAAAAATGAAGGGGCCAGCCTATTCAACAAATCCCAGCACTTTAATAATTGGTTCTCCATCCCTGTGAATAACAATAAGTCATCCCTAAGGTAAAGGATGAATCATTATCTAGTGTTTTATGGAATTTTGTATTAAATGATCTCTATTCTTCAAATGATTGTACTCGAAAGAGAGTTCCCCAAAATAAAATCAGTTTCTTTTACCTTTACTCCTACCTTACTTACACTTTTCCTTTTGCATACTTTTCTTTTTTTGTAGATCCCACGATTTGAATAAAAGCCATGGATACCTCATGCAGATAGGTGATGAAAATATTGATATCACTTTCGGCCTTACTAGGTTAGTCGTCGGGAGTGATGTCGATGACCATAATGACATGCAAGAAAGCTGGTAAAAACATGAAATGAGTAGAATTTCCATTGACGAGCCAATAGAGATAATTAATGTTAGGACCAACAACAACCCTAAGGTATTGAAGATTAGGGGGAATTTAGAAGAAGACCAAAAGGCATAAATGACCACATTACTATCTGAATACCAAGATGTATTTGCATGGTCTTATGAAGACATGCTCGGGTTAGATCTGTCAATTATAGTCCATCGTTTACCTATACGAGAGGATATCAAAACTAAGAAATAAAAGTTAAGAAGGTTTCGACCAGATATCCTGTTGAAAATCAAGGAAGAAGTCAGAAAATTATTGGAAGTCAGCTTCATTAAGATGTCTGATTATTCCGAGTGTGTAGCCTGCATAGTACTAGTTATGAAGAAGAATGGAAAAATCAGAGTGTACGTAGACTTTCGAGACCTTAATCAAGAAACCCCTAAAGATAATTTTCCTTTGCTCCATATTGATGTATTGGTCAATAACACAGTTGGAAACCATATTTTCTCTTTCATGGATGGATTTTTCAAGTATAACCAAATTCGAATGGTTGAAGAAGATAAAGCCAAGACAACGTTCATCATAACTTAGGGCATGTTTTACCACAAAGTAATGCCTTTTAGACTAAAAAATGCAGGGGCAACTTACCAAAGGGCCATGGTAGCAATCTTTCACGACATGATGCATAAAGAAGTTAAAGTATATATCAATGATATGATTACCAAATCTAAAGAAGGAGAAAATCATGTGGGAAATCTAAGGAGATTGTTTGATAGGTTAAGAAAATTTCAATTGAAACTCAACCTAGAGAAATGTACTTTCAGAGTGACTTTAGGGAAATTATTGGGTTTCATAATCAGCTAAAAGAGCATCGAAATGGACCTTGATAAAGTCAAAGCGATAGTTGACTTGCCTCCGCCACGTACGCTCAAAAAAATCAAAGGTTTGTTGGCCGTTTAAATTATATAGCCCGGTTCATATCCTAATTCATAGACAAGTGTCGTCTTTTATTTAAGATGTTAAAAAAGAATGCCAAGATCACCTAAGACGAAGATTACGAGTAGGCTTTTACAACAATCAAAGAATACCTCATGAACCCTCTAATTCTAGTAGCTCCAAAACTTAGAAAGCCTTTATTCCTATACTTGACAATATTACCAAAGTCCATGGGGTGCATGCTTGGCCAGAAAGATAAGGAAGGGAAGGAATAAGTTGTATACTACTTGAGCAAGAAATTCACTAAAGGAGAGTAGAGGTATTCAAAAATTGAAAGAACCTACTATGCTTTAGTCTGGGTAATGCATCGGCTTAGATAATATACACTCTAGTACCGGGTTGAATTACTAACTCAACACGATCCCCTAAAGTACTTAGTAAACAAACTAATCCTAATTGGTAGAATCTCAAAGTAGCAAATGCTACTATCAGAGTTCGACATTACATACATAAACTAGAATTCGATCAAAGGGTAAGCTTTGGCAGATCAATTAGTAGAAAATCCCTCTGATAGCACTCCCTAGGAAGTATAAGTCAATTTCCCCAATGAGGCTATCTTGGTGGTTGAGGGAAACTCTAATAAAGGAGAAGATGACGAGCTACTAAAATGGAAAACGGTCTTTAATGATGCAACCAACATATCTGGGTATGGAATTGGGGCAATACTAATATCCTCTAAAGGTACTCAATATCTTGTGGCTATAAAGCTCGTTTTCCCATACACTAATAATATTGTTGAGTATGAAGCATGCATCAAAGGACTCAAGATGGCCCTAGAAAAAGACATTCAAGAATAAAAGTGTATGGAGACTCCTTACTCATTATTAGCCAAGCCCGGGGAGAGTACAAAACTAAAGGTCCTAAGCTGGTACCTTATTACCGGCATTTGACAAAATTAGCGAAAAATTTTCAAAGAAGTCACCTTCAATCACATACCAAGGACTCAGAATCAATTTGTTAATGCCTTAGCTACACTAGCATCTATGATCGAGTTATCTGGTAGAGTCGAGATTCAGCCCTTCACTATTGAAATTGAAGACAAGCTTACCTTCTACCTAACAATTGAGGCTATGAACAACCAAAAAACCATGGTACCATGATATTAAGACATTCCTACAACAATGTGCATACCCTGAAGAGGCTAAGAAAATAGACAGAAAGATGATTAGGAGATTAACCACTCAATTCTTAGTAAGCGAGTCCACCTTATACTAATGCTCATTTAACGGTACACTCTTAAGGTGTATAGATGACAAAGAGGCTGAAAAGTTAATCAAAGAAGTACATGAAGGAGTATATGACCCTCACATGAATGGATACATGTTAGCAAAGGAAATCATAAGGCTAGGGTATTATTGGTCAACAATGGAAAGTGATTGCATCAAACATGTTAGGCACTATCATTTATGCCAAGTTTATGCAAATAAGATAAACACTTCGCCTTAGGAATTACATGCCCTCTCAACACCATGGCCTTTCTCAATGTAAGGCATAGATATCATCGGCCTTATCACTTCGAAAGCATCCAATGGGCATCACTTCATACTAGTCGCCATCGACTACTTCAGCAAATGGGTAGAGGCTTTGTCTTACTCGAATGTTACTAAAGGGGTCATAGTTAAGTTCATCAAGAGAGACATCTTGGCTCGATACGGGACTCTTGAAATAATCATCACTAATAATGGCACCAATCTCAACAAGCCTATAACAAAATTATGCTGGTAGTTTCAAATCATGCATAGGAACTCTACTCCTTATCTACCCCAAATAAATGGAGCCATCGTAGCAACCAACCAAAACCTCAAAAGAATCATTGAAAAAATGGTTGTCACATATAAGGATTAGCATGAGGTATCACCCTTCACACTCATGGCCTATCAGAATTCCATCAAAACGTTGATTGGGGCAACACCATACTCTTTAGTATACGGCATTGAAGCAATGTTACCAGTAGAGGTCGAGATCCCATTGCTTAGGGTAGTATCAAAAACTCAGTTGGACAAAGCTAATTGGGTAAAGAAACGTATCGAATAGCTAAATTTGATTGATGAAAGGAGATTGACGACCCTATGTCATAATCAGTGTTATCAGCAAAGAATGGCTCAAGCCTTCAACAAAAGGGTATGACCCCGTAACCTCAAAGAAGGAGATTTGGTGTTAAGAAAAGCTCTCCCCAATACACAAGACTCCAGAGGGAAATTTTCCCCTAATTACAGGGGTCCTTATGTCGTGAAGTGAGTATTATCAGGAAGGACTTTGATTTTGTCCCAAATGGATGGTTTAGATTTAAGAGACCCTGTAAATACCAATGTTGTAAAACTATACTATCCATAAGAATTCAATGGAAATTTTGCTTAAAAAGCGAAAATGCCAGTCATTTTGAACGTCATTGTTGTCTAATTTTCATTATCTACTAGCAAATTTGGTATCCTTAGCCATTGTTGTCATTGGAATGATCACCCTCTTGAACGTTGTATGTCAAGAACATCCAAGTTGATAACAAGGGACTAAAACAAGAGTCAGTATTTTTCTGATGGAGGCTTTTGAAAATGTTTTGACTGTTTGGGTGCTATTGACAAAGACCAGATAAGTATTTCCACACAGTGTTAGCACACCAATCTTTTGTTACACTTGCATTTAGACCAATTTTTACTTCCAACAATCTTTTTTAACTAACCATAAGGCATTCATTCTCTGCATTTAGTGTTTGGCCAACCTACAAAGACATAATCCTAGCTCAGTTCATCCTTCTAATCCATAGGGTACCTTTGTTCACCTGATTTCTTTCAAGCAAGCCCATACGTCATTTCCCCTTTATTCACCAAGTCCTATAGGGCACTTCTCCTCATAGTTTACTATCAGCACAGCATTAACACCAATTTCAAGGCTGTTAGTCCTTGAAAGACGCTCTCGCCTAAGTTAGCGAGCCCTGTGAGGCACGACCAGGTTTTAGATCGATCCCATTTTAAGGTTGCTAGTCTCTGAAAGACGCTCCAGCCTAGGTTAATGAGCCTTGTGAGGCACGACCAAGTTTTAGATCGATCCCATTTTAGGATTATTAGTCCTCGAGAGACGCTCCTGCCTAAGTTAGTAAGCCTTGTGAGGCACAACCGGGTTTTAAATCAATCCCATTTTAAGGTTGCTAATCCCTGAGAGATGCTTCCACCTAGGTTAATGAGCCTTGTGAGGTACAACTAGGTTTTAGATCATCCCATTTTAAGGTTGCTAATCCTCGAGAGATGCTCTCGCCTAGGTTAGTGAGCCTTATGAGGCACAACCAGGGTTCATTTCTTCATCCAAATCAATTCTAAGAGAGATATTTAGTTATCTTAAGGGAAAAAATAATGTTTGTTAGGTCTTTGTGGCAATGTTTTGCTCAAACTTTACTACAAAGAGGGACAGCTATAGACACCTAATTTTTTACCCCTTTACTTGTTTTTTATTTATTTCATTTTTATTATTTTTCTTTCTTTTCTCAATAGGCCCTAAATTACAAAAAATTTAAAAAATAGGAAACTAAAAGGAAACCCAAAAAATAAAAAGAAATTTAGAAAAAATAAGGATCATAGAAAAATACAAAAAATTTCAATAATAAGAAAAAGCACAAAAAAATAAAATAAGAAATTTCAGAAAGAAACCTCAAAAAAGATAAAAAAAAAAACTAGAAAATGAAGTTTAAAAATTTAAAAATTTGAAAAATTACAAAAAAGTAGAAAAATTAAATTCAAATAAAAGATTTTTTAGAAAATAACATGCTATTAGGATAGATTTTAGTTTTGGTTTAGAAGTTGGGCCATTGAACTTAAGCTTTGATTTAAATCTAGCTTAGGCTGACCAAGTCCATATATGCAATTTGATTGCACATATAGATAAAGTACAAGCCAACGGTCTAATGGTTAATCATATGGACTAGCAATGGGTTTGAATATGAGGTCATGGGTTCGAAACATAACAAAGGCAGGGAGGCCTTTTTCTTATGTTTTGTTTTCAATCACATCAAGGACTGTCATATGCCATGTGTCAGGATCTAATTGCGCCACGTATCTTAATGGCATCCTTGAATTCGATGGCTCTGTTGACATGGTGCTACGTAACGTGCCACGTTAGCTACTAAGTGTTACGAATGACACATGGTGCGTCAAAGTTAGCTGGCACGTCAACCTACTTTTTCCTTCCCCTTTTTTCGTTTTCCTCTCTTTCCCTTCTCGTTCCTCCTCCTTCATTTTCCTTAGATTTCTAGCACTTTCCTCTTCAGACCACCCACTTCAACATGATTTTTGGACCCTTTCTTATTGCAATTTCACCAAATCATTGGTGAAATTGCAAACTAGACATGGCCTAGTGTTAATAGCAATCATGAACACATCTAGATTCATGCATTAATTCAATCAAACCAAGCTCCAAAAATTAGAAGAAAACTTAAATTTCGGTTTTTCTCATTCAACTTCGATTTGAACTTTCTATGTTTTTAGGCTAATTTCAAGCATATAAAGGATATTGAAGGTGATCATAGAGGATACATAACTATTCATGAGCAACTCCCAATCCCTCTTTCTCTCTTGTGGTCGTTTTCTCTCTCTAACCTACTTTCTCTCTCTTCGATTCTGTCCCTCTTGCCACCTTCGAGCCATAGCACTGCCCTTATTAACTTCCCCACCACATGAGCTTACAAATGTGACTACCCCTATGCCTCGCCATGCCCCCTAGCAGCACCACCAACAACTACCACCTAAACCCTAATTGCTGCCCCTCTCTCTCTTCAAACCACCATCCTCAACTACCCTTGGCCAAATCAAACCTACAATCTAACTCCCTACACTCCAAAAAGCTTACCCCAAGTAACCAATCACACTCAGCAAACCCCATACAACCGAACCACTACTATCACCCATGGCTAACTTTCAAAAACCACCAACCCGAGCTCATTTAGTTGCGACACTTCACCTACCCCCAATAAACCCAATAAAATACTCATAAATCCACCCTCACCCTAAGAAAGTCTATCTAAATTGCCATGAACCACCTTAGTTGTCGTTGCTGAAGCTTGAAGAAGAGGAGTCTAACCGGATGGACCTAACCCGATCTAACCTACCTAGGTTCAACTCGCACACTCAAACTTGTCCAAAGCCCTTTTTTTTTCCTTTATTTTATTTTTTTGTTTATTTATTCATTTGTTTGTTTTACTCGTTTATATAAATATAATCAAATAGAAAAAGAAAAGGGAAGAAAAGAAAAAGAAAAAGAAGAAAAGAAAATTAAAAAAAAAAAGAAAAAAGAAAAAATTAAAATTTTTTTATTTTATTAAATAATATATAATAAGTAAAAATATATTAGGTGATAAAATAGGATAAAGAAAAATAAATAAATAAATAAAAGGAAAAAATAAATAAAATAAGATTAATCAATTTGTAAAATTGATTTTCTAAAAGTGAAAATAAATAGACCTCTTTCTAAATTAGGACTATTTTAGAGTTTCCAAAAAATAAAAAACCAATTAGGACATTTTAGGAATTTTCTTAAATAAATCAAAACTAAGTAAAGCGTAAACTCAGTTGTTTTCAAATTAAAAGAAAACCAATCCACTAAAGTTTTACAAAAAAAAAGAACTATATATGTTTGATCCAAAATAGCAGGTATATAAGCATTTACTGGGCGACGATAAAAATGGAAAAACCTAATTTTCCTTTTTCATTAGTTTAGATTATTTCATTTGTCTTATTAGAGTAGTTAAATTGAGTTTCGTCTTATAAAATAAAAAGGTGATTTTTAAATATTAAAGCTAATTTTGGAAAATTGATGGTACCCGTAAAGGTTTAAAAGTCCTAACCCCCGGATCCAAATCTCTAGTTTTCAAAAAGCTGTATTAATAAATAGGTTTTTTAATCAATGAACTAGTAGCTAAGTTATAACTAATCTACTCAATTGGTTATAACTTAACTCTTTTTCCCGACTTCGGTCAGATAGCGACTCCAAATCTTTTCAAGTTAAAAAAAAATGGTTTTTAAACCCTAGTCGAGGATCAATATTAAATATGTAGGGTTTAGTACTAATCAGTTTAAGAAAGACCTAATTTTATAAAAAAAAAAAAAAAAACCAGAAAGGTGAAAAACCAGGCTCAATAATAGGCCGTATCTCGAGGACCTCTTGCCCTAACACTTACGTAGTTTTTTTGGGGAGGCACTATATGAAAAGCGGCTTATCGTCATCATGCAGCATAAGGACAATGGATGAGGCTAGTCTAGATAGCTTGCCTGCTTATACATTCTCTCCTTGGGGGATCTTGTTAACTTCTACGAGGTGAGCTCAATGAGCAAGCCCTAGACTATCTGTAAATAATTGACTATCGTTTCCCCTTTAGTCTCGTACTCCCCTTTCACCTACTAAACCACTAGCATGAAGTTTAAATGAATATTTAACTTCTTAACTCCTATGCCATTAGCAATTCTTGGGTTGGTGATGAGTACCTCATACTCGGCTTCGTTGTTGCTTGTTGGGAAACCAAACTTCAAGGCATAGAGTATTTTCATTCCATACAAGCCTTGTAGTATTATACCTACCCTATTCCCCCTATTGGTGGAGGAGCCATCAATGTGGAGGGTCCATACTGGTATGGTAGGCTTTAGTTGTGGCTCATCTACTCTAGTGTATTCTACTATAAAATTGATGAATACTTGTGCCTTGATTGCTTATCTAGGCCAAAGTTAGACTCTATGGGCATTGAGCTCAAGGGAGTATTTTATCATTTGGCTTATGGCACCGAGCTTCTAGAGGATAACTTTTAGTGGTTGCTTCGTTAGCACGATGATTAGGTATAATTGAAAGTTAGGTCAAAGCTTCTATATGGCAATGACCAAAGCTAGGGTGAACTTCTCGACCTTGGTATACCTGGTCTCTAGCCCCTATAAGATGTGACTAACATAGTATATAGGCTTAAGCTCTCATCCTTTTGCTTAGACAAGGATTGATGATAGTGCTTTCTCATTGACAGCAAGGTAAAGGTATAATTCCTTGCTAAGTATGGGCTTGGAAAGTATTGGCGAGCTCTCTAAGAAGTCTTTCAAGTCCTCAAAGGCTTTCTAGCATTTAGTTGTCCATTTGAATTATGTAGCTTTCTTTAACAGCTTAAAGAATTCCAAGCACTTATTTGAGCTTCTAAACACAAATCTATTCAGGGTAGTGATTCTACTAGTTAGGTGTTGCATCTCCTTCATGTTTTCGAGGGCCTATATGTCTCGAATTGCTTTGATCTTGTTGGGGTTAACTTCTATGCCTTACTCTGTTACCATGAAGCTAAGGAACTTCCCACATATGAGTCCAAAGATACATTTATGGGGGTTCAACTTTATTTGGTAATGGCAGAGTATCTAGAATGTTTCTTAGAGGTCTTTGATGTGTCCTCTCCTGTCTTTGCTCTTTATGATCATGTTTTCTATATAGAATTCAATGTTCTTGCCAATTTATGGCTTGAATATAGAGGTAACGACCTTTGGTATGTCGCACCAGCATTCTTCAAGCCAAAAGGAACGACCTTATAGCAATAACTTCCGAAGTCTATAATGAACAAGATATAGACCTCATCTTCAAGGGCCATCTGGATTTGGTTATGTCTTGAATAGGCATCTATGAAATTGAGTAGTGCATATCTAGAGGTCGAATCGACAAATTGGTCAATATAAGGGAGAGGAAAGCAATCTTTACGGCATGTCTTGTTGAGATTGGTATGATCTACACACATTAGCCATTTGCCATTGGCTTTCTTTATGAGTACGGTGTTTGCAAGCTAGGTTGTATATTTCTCTTGTTTGATGAATCTAGCTTGTAATAGCTTTTTCACTTCTTGTCTAATTGTAGCCTAGTGTTCTAGGGTAAAGTATTGCTTTTTTTGCTTAATTAGTCAAACATTAGAATTGATGTTAAGATGATGAGTGGCCTTGTGTTTGTATATAATCCTTGACATGTCCTTTAGTGTGGACACAAATATGTCCGTGTTATTTTTTAGGAAATAAGTGAGCTCAGCCTTTTCATTGTGAAGCCACTCTATAGCAATTCTTTTGGTCATTCCTAGTGTACATGTGAGCTTGATTTCTATAGTTTTCTCAGTTGGCTCTCTTCATAGTGCTGAGGTTGTTATTGTGGTAGATTCTATGTTCATGACGTTATCTATGGTTTAAGCTTTAAGGTAGAGAGATCTTGAGAGCTTCTAGATCCCTCAAGCCTTACCGACTTCGGTTGGTGTCATAAATTTTGCTTTCAAGCACCTTTAGCTTATGAGCATGTCAAACTTTGTAATGCTTAGCTAGCTTAGAATTGCATTGTATGGTGACTAGTGTTCGATGACAAGGAAGTCGATGTGTTGTAGAGCCACATGTTCGTTGTCACCTAGTCATACTAGGAAGGTAATGATTCCTTTAGTAGGCACAAGTTTTCCTCCCCTAAAACCTCTAAGGCCGTGCTTGTATGGTTAGAGGGGTTCATCCAATTGATCTGTCATTTGCTTGTAAGCATTATGAAGGAGTATGTCTATCGAGCTCCTACTATCGACAAACATTTTAGATACATCGAAGTAATCGATTTTGATGTTTATTATGAGAGCATTGCTTTGAGGGAAATAAATGCTCTACTCATCTTCATCAATAAAGCTAATTGTTGTATCTATCCTTGTCTTTTTGGTTCTTACGAGGTATACCTTATGCTGAGTCATTATAGCTGTAGTGCTTGAGAGAAAGCCAATTCCCCCAAATATGGTGTTCACTTATCCCTTTTATCCTTGACTGTTTTGGTCCTTTGGGGGAGAAACATTGTGCTTGTTATTTTGCTGTTGTTGTTCTACTCAGCAACATTAGGTTGGTCCCTATATTTAATTCCTTTCGTCTACTATGACGTAGTCAATGCAGCCTTTGTAGATAAGGCCTTTGACCACATTTTTAAGGTGGCGGTATTCTTTTGTATTATTTCTGTGTACTTGTTGGTAATCACAGAACTCACCAAGTTTGCTGCTTCTAGGGTTTCGCAAACACTAGGTGCTCGTAGGAGCTGTTGCTTGACCTTATACATGATTTCTCGAAGAGGCCTATTAAGGGGTATGTACGAGGGGTAGTCTTGGAACATTTACCTCTATCTTTCTTGTTTGTCCCATGTTGGGGAGTGTAGTTTAGGGTCCTTAGGCCCTAAGTAGTCCTTCATCAACCCATAGGTGTTATTGTCCAACTCAAATTAAGCTCTAATGGTGTCTTCTTAGGCTACGTACTTATCGGCCACTTACATGAACTTAATTAAGGAGTTGAGCTTGATTAGTGAGATTGCATCAAATAGTCCCCTAGTAAGGTTAATTCTTATGATGAGGGCTTGTAAGGCTATTCTAGTGTCGATCTTGAACACTTGTAACTTTGCACGATTAAAGTGCTCAAGGTACGTTCACAGGGTTTTGTTTGGTTACTACCTCACATTATAGAGTATTGAGAGTCTCATCTCAACACCTTTGACCTTAGAAAGTGCTGCCGAAATTTGCCTACTAAATCGTCGAGCGATGTGAAGGAGCAATTAGGTAAGGTTTCGAACTAAAGCAAGGTTGCTTTTGCTAATGTGCTAGGGAAGGCCTTGGACATAATCATGTTGGAGAAGTTATGTAAGCTCATCGTTGTTCAGAAGTGGACAAGGTGGTCATTTGGGTTGGTGGTTCCATCATACAAGTTAAGGTATGGTATTCTTGTACCTGTAGGTAGTGTTTCCTCTAGGATTGAGAGGATAAAAGGGCTCTTGGTTGCTATAGAGCATAATGCATAGGCAGATGACTCCCTTTTCTTTTGGTCGCACACGTTAGACACATGACGCATGTGTTTTTCTAGTTCATTGATGTTCATCTCCTCAAAGGCTTTTGGTGACTATTTTAAGAACAGGTCGTTGATAAGTTTCCTTAGTGTTGTGCACTTACCTTGCACATGCGTTTTGTTGTAGTTGCAATTCATCCGCTAGCAAAGACCCTTGTATGTCTACTGGTTACAAGAATGTGCTAGGAGTATAGTTCATAGGTCATGCCTTGTGTTTAGTTCTAAGGAAAAGTTAGTAGTTGTCTCATTGTTAGGGCGTTTTTAGGATGCATTTTTGAGCATCACAGCATCTTTACATAAGGATGCATTAGATTGTTGGGTCCTTTTACTTTCTTGAAGCATTTGTTGGATAAGGAGTCTAAGCTTTTGGATTTCAGAATTTTGATTGCCTTATAGTGGGGCATTGTCATACACTGTGGTAATGGCGTTCGTTGTCACTGTACAGCTACAACATATTTGCATCACTTAAACTTGATGCATGGGGGTTGTTGTTTTTGCTTTTAGCCATCTTATGTGTGGTGGCTTATAATGATGGGTGCCAAAATGTTGATTATAGATGAACCAATTAAGGATAATAGGGGATGAGTTGTGATCAAATAGCCTAAACAATGGCCTTAAGGTTGATTTAATTGTGCTGGTTCCTTGCTTCTTGATACTTGCAAAAAGCCACCTTGAGGACTAGGCCTTTAACCCACAGTTGAGCCTAAGGATTGGAAGGACTAGTAAGGCAAATTCTCTTACTTTAGCTAACTCTTGCTAAGGTTGAGTACTTCTTTGCCGAGTAGAATGACTACGCATCTCCCTATCGTATGCTAAGTTATAGATTGCTCACTAGCGTCTAAGCCGACCTATGACTTAGCTTCTCCCTTGCCATGAAGCCAAGATAGAGAGACTTCGGACTGACCAAGCCACTCTTACTCGAACAAGCAAAGTTGACTGTACTTTTTGTTTGCATCTTCCAATAGCATCACTAATATAGCATTACTTTGTATATAGAATCATGTGTAAAATCCATTGCACCAATGATTGTTCTTCTTGAATATCCATTTTTTATCCTTTTGTATCTTGTACATTACTTCCTTAGAAATAACCTTTGTTTTTATCCCTTTTGGGCAAGTTACCCTAACTTATAGGTATAAATACCCTTGTGATTATAGTTGTAAAGCAGATTACCATTAATATATTAGATATTCTTTCTTTGCGTAAACACTGTGCTTATTTACTCTCATTTCACTCTTATCCTATCCCTTAAGCAAGGTTAGGTGGTGAGTAACTTCACCAAACTAACTCATACGTCATATTGAGCTATGCCGTAAGTCTTCGGAAGTTCAATTGGTGCATCACATCCATTTAAGCTGTTCGTGGGTTTTGCTTACCTTTTGTTCTTTCGCACCACTCCCCATCAACTTTTTTAAGCTTTTAGCATGCTTAAACCATTCAGTAATTGGCCTTATTTGTTCTTAGTCACGGTTCACACCATCTTGGTATTAAAGCGGAGGCTTCGTACAAGTTGTAGTTAGTTTTTGAAGTTCTATTATATTCTGTTTTGTGTGTATAAAACAAAGCAACTTACTGTATTCATCTTAGCTGCTGTAATTACTAACTATTTAGTTTCTTGTTTAGGGAAACGATGGATCTAAGTGTAAATGTTAGTGCTAGAGATGACAACGGTGGAGTTGTCTACCATGGTCTACAGTCTCAAGGAACCCCAAGAAGCATGGATGAAAGACTTGATGAGGTAGCTAACCTCCTGGTAGATTTGACTTGAGTTATTCATGCATTGGCTTACCGACCTAATGAGGTTGCATAAAACACCTTACAAGTTGCTCAACCTGTTAAAGGTCAAAACCTAGCTCGAAAAGTTCGAGGTGGAGGAGTAGGTAGACAAGTAAAATGAAGGATAAACTTGAGGGAACTGGATGAAGAGGATGAGGAAGAGTATTTTAAAGAGGGGTGATCCCAAGTCTTCAAAGGATTTGACCATGTGAAGCTTCGGATTCTGAGCTTTAATGGATTTAGGAATGCTGATGAATATATAGAATGGGAAGAGAAAGTGGAGCATATTTTTTACTATTATCAGTATGAGGATTACAAGAAAATGAGACTAGTTACTATTGATTTCTTCGGACTGGAAGAATTTCCAGGCTATGAGGAGGTAAGAGAGGTACCGAGAGATTAATACATGGCCTGAGATGGAGAGAATACTGAGGAATGGGTTTGTGTCGAATACTTATCTATAGGCTACTTTCACTCGACTTTAGGAGTTGAGACAAGGAGGCTAAATAGTTGACAAGTATGTTTAGGAATTCTAGATGCTCTTGATCCAATGTGAAGTAAAAGAACCACCAGTGTGAACAATCTATAGGTTCCTTACTGGGTTGCATGGTGACATCTGAGACGTTATAGTGCTCCAATGATTCACCATAATGGATGAAGTCATTTGAATAGCCCAAGGAGTAGAGAGATAGATAAGGAACTAAGTACCACCTAGATTGCTGACTAGCCGACCATGGCAAGGAAGTCACTAAGGTTAGTCAAGTGTCAAGCAGATTTGAAAGATGGATGTTTGAGCCCAATAGAAAGGCCAACACAATGGAGATGTACCTATCAGAAATTATGAGCAACGACAAGGCTCTAGTAGGAGGATGAGTTAGATCAAGTATTTCAAGTACTAAGGGTTCGAACATATGGCCGCTTAGTGCCTAAACTGATAGACAATAGTCATCAAGGGAGACATCTCAAAGCTAGAGATAGACAGCACTAACAAAGAACTTTAGGAGGAGGAGAACCATGTTGAGAAAGAAGATGCTGAGAAAGAACTTATTGAAAAGGATGTGTTCACCAAAGACTTAGATCAACTAATCATAGTTGTCCAATGTACAATGAACATGGAACCTTCACGAGAGGAAGAGTAGAAAGAGAATTTGATTATACCACCTATAAGGTGAATGATCAAGTATGTTCCCTCATTGTGGATAGCGGAATTTGCACTAATGTAACATCAGCCAATCTTATTTCAAAATTGAAATAAAGTGTGATGCATCAAGTATTGGAATAGGCACTATCCTAATGTAGGAAGGCTGACCAATTGCCTTCTATAGGAAAAAGTTCAAAGGACCATAGTTAAATTACTTTGTGTATGACAATGAACTCTTAGCACTGATCCTAGTACTATAAGTATGGCAGCATTATCTATTACCGAGAGAGTTTGTTATCTACATTACCATGAGTCTCTAAACTATCTCCAAAGCCAAACAAAGTTGTCTAAGCGATAGTGAGATGGGTAGAATTCCTTGAGGGATTCAATTTTGTAATAAAATATAATCAAGGAAAGAGTAATGTAGTTGCTGATGCTCTTTCAAGAAGACATGCACTGCTAAATGAACTGTAAACTAAACTGTTTGGGCTTGCAAATATCAAGGAGTAGTATTCTGAAGATCCATACTATGGACCTATAGTTGCACGATGCATCGATGGAAGAATAGTGGATAAGTATCATGTAGAAGATGGCTACTTGTTTTGAAGAGGAAAATTATGCATGTTGACTTGTTCACTACGGGAGCTACTGAACAAGTAAGCCTACAATGGAGGACTATCCAAACATTTCGAAGAGAAAAGGATGTGCGATTGCTAAGTGGTCAATTCTTTTAGCCAAGAATCAACCAAAATGTGCATTGAGTTTTTGAAAGCTATATTGTAAGCAAAAGGGCTAAGTGCTGAGCCGAGAAAGAGAAAGCAATGCCTTTACCTATTTCAACAAAGCCATGGATTGAGTTGAGCATGGACTTCATCCTCGAATTACCCCAAACTGCTTGAGGCAAAGATTCTATAATGTTTGTAGTAGATCGATTTAGCAAGATGGTATACTTTGTACCTTGCGCTAAAACTAATGATGCTTCAGCTATTGCTTCTCTTTTCTTGCAGGAAATTGTACGATTACATGGCGTACCAAGAAGTGTAGTCTCCAATAAAGACCTAAAGTTCTTAAGCCATTTCCAAAGGACCTTGTGGTGTCAGATGGGGACTAAGCTACTATTCAGTACTTCCTATCACCCCCAAACTGACAGCTAAACAGAGGTGGCTAACCATACTTTGGGATCACTGCTCCAAGCTACAGTGAGCAAGAACTTGGCTAATTGGGACGTCTTCTTGCTAATGGTCGAATTCGCTTACAACCAGACAATGTAAAATACTATTAAGCAGACTCTCTTCAAAGTGGTATATGGTTTTAATCTCGAGTTGCCCCTCGATCACACCCCTGTACCATACCCATGTAAGAAGACCCAAACAAAAGAGCTAAAGCATGATCCCTTCAGCACATCTATGACAAAATCACTCAGTACATCGACTAAGCCACTAAAAGAATGCGAGAAAAGGCCAAGGGTAGGACGGCTAAACAATTCCAGCAAGTAGACTTAGTATGGCTGCACCTCAATAAGAAATGGTTCTCAAGCAAGAAGAGGAACAAATTATCTACAAGAGCTGAAGGACCTTTCGAAATCCTCTAAAAGATCAATGATAACTCCTACAAATTAGAGTTGCCCAAGGATTATAGGGTTTCTAAAACCTTCAAATTGCCAACATCAGTCCATATCACCCCAACAAATAACTAATTAAAGACTACTTGGATTTGATCCTAAATCCAAATCAATTCATAAGGAATGATAGGAATCAGGCTATTAGGCCTTTGACCCATAATCAAATCCAAAGACTAGAAAGACTAGCAAGGCAAATTCTCCGACTACAGATGACTCCTGCCAAGGCCGAGTACTTCTTTGTTGAGTCACTCTTTATGCCAAGCCAAATGACTACCCATCTCTCTATCGTACACCAAGTTATAGATTGCTGACTTGCGTTCGAGCTAACCAATGACTTGGCTTCTCCCTTGCTAAGAAGCTGAGAAAGAGAGACTTCAAACTAACTAAGCCACTCTTGTTCGGATAAGCAAAGTTGACACATACTTTTTGTCTGCGTCTTATAATGGCATCACAAATACAGTATTGCTACGTATATAAAATCATGAGCAAAATTCGTTGCACCAACAATCATTTTTCTTGAATATTCATTTTTATCCTTTTGTATCTTGTACAGTACTTCCTTAGAAACGCCGTTTTTATTTTTTCCCTTTTGGGTGAGTTGCACTAACTTATAAGTATAAATATCCTTGTGATTATAATTGTAAAGTAGATTACCATTAATATACTGGATATTCTTTCTTTACGTAAACACTGTGCTTATTTACTCTCATTTCACTCTCATCTTATTCCTTAAGCAAGGTTAAGTGGTAAGAAACTTCACCAAACTAACTTGTACATCATATCGAGCTGTGCTATAAGTTCTTGAAAGTTCTATTAGTGCGTCACATCCATTTGAGTTGTTCGTAGGTTTTGCTTACCTTTTTATTCATCATTTGTTCTTTTGCACCATTCTCCATCAACTCTTTTAAGCTTTTGGTACGATTAAACCCATTCAGTAATTGGCCTTATCTGTTCTTGGTCAACTAGGGGCTCTCCAATGCTCAACTCAACAAAGAGGACAAGAAGAGAAAAGAAATCAAAGTGGTTCAGTACTAAAAGCCCTTGTAGGGGCACTTATCGAATGTATGTATGTACAAGTGAAAGGGTTCAATCCTTCACCTAATGGCCTCTTACAACATTTATAGTATAAGAAGGGCACGATTATCTATACAATCTGAGGTTTGCTCGTACCAGCAGTTAGTAAGCAACACATGCCGTAGAGCTAATAGAGTAGCCTTGGAGGCTTGTTATCTACGACTATTCTAATAGTCACATCTATGATCTGAGAGTCTGACATTCTCAGAGGCTGTTGAGCATACTGTTTGTACCATAGATGTCAAATGGCAATAAATGAGCTATAGTTAGGTACTAGTGTTAAAGACAAAGGAGGAGTGAAGACATTAGGAGGCCTACAAGCGCTTATCTGAGGATGAGTCAGGTATCTATAACTCATAGGAATGTCCTTACCTATTGTGCTTAAGCCAAGCGAGTATGGTGTGAAAGGCTTGATGCTTGGAGGCAAGCCTACTTGGATGGGTCGCTAAGGTGCTAAGGGTAAAAGAGCCCACCTAGAATGTCCATATGTAGGCCAACAGGATATTCTCGCTTGAGCTCATAGGATTGTCCTTGGTTGTTTTATGCCTAAGCCGAGCAAGTGTAGCATGACAGGCTCGATGCTTGGAGGCGAGCTCGCCTAGATGTATCGCCAGGGTACCAAGGATAAAAGAGGGCATTTGAGCAGGTTATGATACTTAAAGGAAAAGGAGTGCTCATCTGTATTCTTGCTGATGCGTTCTCAGGGGTTAACCTGTGAGCCGGACCTTAAGCTAAGCAAGAATTAGGTGTCAACACCAAGCATTGTCAATTTGTCCCTTGAATATGATACAACAAGCCCATTCATTTTCTTTTTCTTTCCTTTATCCAATTGATTCTTAAATTTGTTTGATCTCATTCACTTTTCATGGTTGGTGAGAAATTCTTAGGATTGAATATATTTTCTTAAGTTTGTAACTAAGGTTTACTTTTGTTTCATCTTCTTGGATCTTGGTCAAATTTCTCGCTTATCCCCTTATGTATTAGGCCTTTCAGTCCAACCAATGTAGGTTTATAACTAGAAAAGAAATTAATATGTATATATACGTATATATAAATAGGTATCGTGCAAAAGAGGAAATTTAGATATTATAATTTTATAGGTTAAGCTTAAAACTACCTAAATTATGCATAGACTAATTATTTATATTGGTGATCAGATCTAAGTAATTAGATTTAATTTGAGATGATCTACAAAGTTTAAAGTAGGTGGACTTATGATGAGATTCAATTAAATTGTCTCTTTCAATTTTAATTTTTCTCAACATGTTTTTGACATTGTTTTGGCTTCAACATGTATAATTAGGCTTTATTATTTTTTAATTAGCCTATTAAAGTTATTCAAACCTAACTAATCTTGTCCATTGATAGTCCATAATAATATGATATATATAGAATTCTGATAATCTTTATTTCCATTTTCTAAATTCCATCAATTTCCAAATAATTGATTATGATTGTTTAAACTCTTAACATGCCATATGATAGCATTGTCATGCCATCGTTTTCCTCATAATTTCAAAAATTAATTATACATAATAATATCTAAAGGAAAAATAATAGTAATTGAGAGAAGAAGTAAAAAGGATCCATTTCCAAATACATATATAAGCTACTAAAGTGAGAGCTCTTAACCTAACCCTTAATATACCACTTGTTAATCAAATACCATATTTACTAAAATTGCCTATTTCACTTTTTCAATCTCTCTCTAAACCATCATTTTTTGTTGTTTGTTGATCATTTTGCCATCACACAGACCTTTTGTATTCATGTAAAGTGCAGAGTGTATGTGTAAACCCTACTTTTAGTAGGCCTAAGACTTGATTAGGAGTACCTTCCGAACATTCCCAAAGATCAACCGAACCAAAAACTTAAGTTTATATTTAGAAACGAATTAAATTTTTACAATTCAAAAGCCAATTGTCAATTCAAAAGCCAATTGTCGATAAAACCCGAGCTTGAAGAACTGCAAGCTCTGAAGCTACTTAAAACCCTAAACCTTAAAACCATTAAGGAATTTTAACCTTAAATAATTAATCGATAATTTAATTTGAATAATTTCATTCAACTTTAGAAAATTTCACAATTCTACAAAAATCAAATCATAAATTACAAAACAATGTAAGATAAAAATCCTAAAACAATTTTCTATAAGGCTATGCCCTTATCTTAATGCATAAGCCTTACATATAAATAAGTAGACCAACTAATCACCTTAGATAACTTATCAATTGAGAGTTGGAATCATTTATCAATTGATAACTTATCAAAATCTAGTGATAAGACAATTTCCTTATCACCTCTTCACTTATATTACATATGGACAAATTTTCACAAGAAATCATGAGCTTAACTTTAATAAAGGTGACAAGACCACTCCATGACATAAAAAGACGTCCCATGGCAGATCTAAAAAGGGGAGAAAGGGGGGCCATGCATTGGTCATTCACCCATCAATCACTTCTCCTTACACATCACTATTCACCCCTTAATGCTTACATCATCAAGAGTTGCAATTGTTGACTTTTTGTAAGCTTTAAGAGAACACTTCCAAGACATTTAAGCACTCCTTCTCTCTCCATTTCCAACTGGCCACACTCTTCCCCATTTCTCTCACTTTCAATTTCACTTTCACTTCATCTTTCTCTCTTTTGAAACAAACATAAAAAGGGGAAACAACCTTACCCCACAAAATCCATTTTTCTTTTATTTTAAAGCTTCAACTCACGGCATTTTTTCCCTTTGCTCATGTGCCATTTTCTTTCATCATTTAAGATCATTTAAGACCATTAGAATCTTCCATAAACCCCTTTCCAAAAGACCAAAAGATTCGGGTTTCAAAAGGTAAGCAAAAAAGAGGAAGCAAAGTTAAAGACTTAAGAGGAACCTTAGTGCACGACCACCAAACTTTGCGTTAAGGACGAGTAAGTGTTTCTTGTGATGTGTGGATTAATATTTATGTTAGAAGACTTGGATTTCTTGAAGATATGAGTAAGGTTTGAGTTGTTGTAGCACAAAAATTCGTTTTAAGAAACAAACCCTAAAACCATTACATGAAGTTGAAATATGAGCATGTAAAGTTGGTGTTTTGTATGGACATTTGTTTAATACTTTGAATGGAAGATTTTAAGCTAAGGAAATCTTGAAATGAGAACTTTAATGGAGGGTAAGCATGCTGGACGTAAAGGTTCCATGGTCATTTGAATGATGATTTTGTTTCCATAAAGTTAAACATGCTCAAATCTAGACTTAAGTTAAGAAAAAATCCATCACATGAAGTTTTATGAAGAAACTAACTTTGTATGACATGAGCTATGATATGGGAGTTGTATTAAGTATAAGATCTTTTATTTCTTTACTTGGAACATGAGTTAAAGGATCATTTGATGGAAGGAAACTTAAGCTAAGATTTGTACACAAGTAGTTAAGTGCATAATCTACCACCTAAACTTAAGGAAATGATGAAACAAGTTGAAAAACCAAGTAAGGACCCCTTAGGACCAACATGAACATATCTGGAACGTGGGAAAATGAGGCCTAAAAATATGATAAAAGTGAATGAACAAAGTGAAAAGATTAACCAAAGCAAGTATGATTAGCATACAAAGCCTAAAACTCAAAACCGGGCCTAAAACTCTCAAAACAAGCTTAGAACTCTAAGATGGGCCTTCAATAAAAATCTGACCAGCAACTTAAAGTATCAAGAGAAGTTGTTTTGAAGCCCATAAGAAATCCACCTAAGGCCCTATAAGCCCACCAAAGTCTTTAACTTTAGTTTGAACCAAAAACAAGCCCATTTGACAACTTAAGCCCACTAAAAGGCCCAAGAAGTGGTTGTTAGCCTTAGGAATATAAATCAAAGTTGTAAATCTGATCTCAAGGAGTATTTTAAGCTTAGGATAAAATCTAAAGACCAAGCCCAAAGAATTTCTCAAGTTCTCAAAAAGCCCATTTACCAAACAAGGCCCAAAAACACTCCAACACATGAGGAACGCTACTGTTCTGACCCATGGATAGAATTGTATACCTCATTTCGAAAATCTAACCTTATCACATTAAAGTACACTCGAAAACGATGAAGATTGACTATAAGATCATAGAAATCGGATTTAAAATGAAAAAGTTATACGTGATTGAACTTTAAGTAAAAATCGGGAAAAATTTCAAAAACTAGTAAAGAGTATAACTTAAGGAAAATTTACTTAGTTTCTTAAGTTTGTTTCAATTCCTTATAAAAATTATTTCAATGACTAGGGGACACTGTTTACAGAGACGACTTGCCTCCGGATTATTTTAACTGACCCACATGGCAGAGTGAGTAAATTCCCGATGACTCTTTACTTGATTGTGCTTGTAGAAATAGATGTACCTAAACTTATATATATGAATTTGGATGCTTGTGGGATATGAGAGATGCATGTGTATGAATTTATGGATGAATGTGATGACTCGTTAAGTATATTTAATAAAGGGAATTGCTTGCATCATATATGCATATGAATTGTCTGGAATGAAATTGTCTGATCACCCTGAAAATCGAGTTAATCACTTATATGATTAAGAAATCAAAATGAATCATGCATACCCCATATTGCATACGGATAACACTGATTGCCGCTTCACACAGAAGATGGGAAGGGACTCACAAGAATACGAGTTTCCTGCAGGATTGGGCACTAGCTACGCCAGCATATATATTGAGTCTCTGTCTTAAGCTGATGGGCTTACTAGGCACCGGGAGACGCCAATCGTCGGCGAGGGGCCGAGTCTTGTGGCTTCTACTTAGGGCATGTGTTTATGGACTGCGGGGGCTACTACACCGCTAGACTTGGGATTTTAAAAGATATGATTTGATTTTTGTAAAGGAAGTATATATATATATATGTAGAGTTTTGTTTTGGTATGAGCACGATAGTGCAAATGAAATAAAACCCAAGGTCTAGAACCCGGATTTTGGTTTGGGTCGGTTAATTATCTCCAAACCCCGACTTCAGGGGGTGTAATTCTGAGTCGTATGCGGTTCCTAAGTCACTGTATGCGTTGTTTGGCATACTGGTTGTTCATGCATTCATATGATTGTGCATATAATAAATTTCTGCTATGTGGTACTGACGAGGGCATTTGTCTCACTAAGCGTTAGCTTACATCCCTATAGATTTTTGTTGATGTAGGAGAACCTCTTCGTCAATCCGGGCCGAGGCATGCCCGTGGTAAGTCTCGTGTAGAGACGGGTTGGAGCGATCAAAGAGCGAAGAGGACATTTTGTAATAGATTATAGATATTTAGATACTTTTATGTATTTATGCATAACTTGGATTTTTATGCAGTTCCGTTATGAACTGCATTTGTTTGTAATATTATTTTGGTGTGGGTTTCACGAGCCCACACAATTAGTTAAATTATAACATAGAAGTAATTTTAGTTAAATTGCTCTATATTACTTTTTTATGGGCCTAGTGGTAACGAAGAGTGGAACGAGCCTTGTGTGTCGTATGAAAGGCCTATGATCAGCAAAGGGGTTGATAATAGACCTTTATACGGTACACGGCGACCTATTACGATAACGATACTATTGGGTCGTTATAGTATGCTGGATCTAAGGGATATGTATAACAAACCCATAGATCTACATGTAAAAATAAAAATCCCTAAAATATCTTAGAAATCTAGAAACTTAAAAACTATTCCCATTTATTTATTTAATTTTTTGAACCTTCAAGAGGAGACTCCTTCAATAAAGCAACTCTATATCTACAACTGAATGGTCTATTGAATCTTGATTATGACAAAAGTTCAAGTTGAACTTTTTGTTGCTCTTGGAATTAAAACGTACTATAGAAGGTCTTTTCCTTTTTGCCTTCTGGATTTAACTATCTTCCATCTACAAAAATCTTAGGGTCACTTCTCTTTATATGCTCATCATCAAAAAGATCAAATAATTCGTTACTATTATTGTGGGGGACAAGGGTAATATAAGTGCTTATACTTTAAACATTTGGTAATTTAGTGTATGAACTTTATTTGTTATGATTTAGTGCTTATTTCTTAAATTTGGTCTCAATATAATGTGTTTGCTAACAACAAAGTTAACAGATGTTACAAATTTTTGCATTTTAATGTCCACACTTTAATTATAATTACATTCTAGTGTCTATACTTTAGTTTTGATGTATTTTAGACATTCACATCTTAATTTTTTTTTTAAAGAATTGATTTTTGATTTTTCTAGATTAATATGTTTGTTTAAGAAGTAAAAAGATTGTTTTCATCCAATAATTTCAACCATGCATGACTTTTGCATATATAACTAATTTTTAGTAAATCATGAGATCCAAGTTTATATGAAAATAAATTTTCCATGAATTCCAAGCACAAGAATCGAGAAAGATTTTGAGAAGGGTCAAATCAAATGTCATTTAACCTTATAGCATGAATTTTCAATTTTTCCAAACAATATACCTCTATATTACAATATTTTATTATATATTTGGTTATGTCATGATATTAATTTTGATAACTTTGTGATCTCATAACTTATAAATCGAATATGTTGATAAGTGCAAATTTTATATATTTTATTCCAACTTTATACTAAACTAATGTATATATTTTTATACTTCTGATAGAAAAAATGTGCAAATTCAAGAAATATATATATATATATATATATATATATGAAAGATATTTTAAGGTTTACGGTTTATGTAGAAATAGGACCGAAAATTGGAAGATGGATGACATTTGTATGGCAACTCAAAATGCAAATTCATGCATGGCATGTCCACTGTCCACACGTTAGCCACAATGAAGTCCACAATCCAAATGCATGAGCCATACGATTGAAGTCTACAGTGCAATTTAAGGGTTATAGCATTCATCCCATCCAATAATTATAAATGGTTTAGCCACCTGTCTTTATTTCATCAACCTGTTGACTTTGTGAACCTATGCTTAATTTAATTTCAAAGCCCACTTAATAATGAAATGTTCGCTCCACATGTTATGCCTCAGCTTAATTCCTCAACACGTCCATGTTGAAGAAAGCTACGGTCTGTGAATAGCTATGCATGGAAGGATCCATTCATACGCCGAAGGGTTTGATTATATAATTAAAAAGAAAAACAATAGAAAAGGGAAAAGGATATATATTGACCTTCATGCTGTACCCGGGAAGGAGGGAGAAGATATGCTTTAGTTTCTGTAGTCGTAAGCAGCAAGAGAGAGACAAAGATAAATTCCAGGGTTTTGTCACAAGGATATGGAGGATTCAAGAGAAGATCACAGTAGAATTTAGATTTACATTTTAAAAATTATAACCGGGTTTTTTAGTCCTTTTTCCTCAATATTTATCATGTTTTTTGAAATTTTTGTGTAATTTTGATTTTTACCATGAACTAAATTGGATTTAATGAGATTTTAATATAGCTTGATGATTAAATTGATGTGTGGTTTTTATTATATGTTACTATTTAATTGATTAGATTTTTAATTATTTGATTTCATAGTTTGTGACTTTATTGTCTAGTTAATAGTGATTTGATGAATAAACTTAAAAAATTGGAAAGGGAATAAATAGCTTATAGGAAATCAAAATAGATTGATTCAATTATTGATACAAAAACTATGTTTTGAATTAGTTTTAGGATTCAAGTTCATAATTTGATTAGTATTAATTTTTATGACAAGAAATATGTATGAACTTTAATATTAATTATATTAGTAATTTTTGTAGGAGGAAATTTACTACATAGTAGGAGATTATAGATAAACTACTCGAAAGGGATGTTTTTGCTATAATCAAGGTAATATCAACTCGAAAGGGAAGTGAACTTTCATGAATCTAATTAAAAACTAATTAATTAATTTTTTCATATTTTAAGTACATGTGTTAATTTGTTAGATGATGGCTTTGTTGAGATCCTATGCTATTGTCAGTGACTTCTTTCCTTATGACATTAGTATTTTATTTGTATTAGTTAATTTCATTATTTTTTGGTTAATTCACATTCGTAGTCTATTATTTCCTTTTATTTTAATTTATTTAATTATTTCATTTCGATCAACTAACTAAGAAAAGAATTAAAATAATCTAGTACTTAGTTTCTAGTTCTTGAGAATGGCTTGGTCTCACTAGTTATCTCTACTATAGTGTATGACCTGGTTTACTTTTCGGAGTGTTTTTACTGTAAAATAACGTACACATCAGTCATATAACAACAACTATATAATCTTGAAAAGCTCAAGTTACAAGCTATCTAAAAATTGTCATTTTAGCTTAAAATTACATAGATAAAAAACCATCTATTTTTTAGGTATACTCATCAAAATCTTTTACATTATTTATATTTTAGAAATAATGAATTGTCATGAGGAAAAAAAAGAAAAAATGGTCAAAGAAAATCTTGTACTTCCTTTAACCTTTTTTCTTTATACTAATCTTTCATTTTCATAATTGTAATGCTTTTTTGTATCACTTTTTTATTTTTTTTATAACAATCCACATTGCAAATGATTTTTAAATTTACAATTTTCCATGTATTATATCAAATTTATTTTTATAAACTAAATTGCCAAAAGTTGAAAGTGTAGGTACTTCTTATATCTTTGTACAACTATTGTAGCTAATAAAACCTTATTCCACATCTACATCACTAAGCTCTTCAAAAAATCAAAAGAAAGTTGAATTAGAATACAATAATGTTTTTTATCAATGAGAACTTAACCTCCATCTTTACACGACAACATTAGATTATCTCTTTTGCTCAACAAATAAAATTTGCAATTTTTTTCTCTAATAATATCGCCAAAGGTTGCTCTTTTTGTAACATAACAAATTCTCTTTTACTAAGGTTGAAGCAATGTTACCAGCATTCAAAATACCTCTATTTCACCCACAAAAAAAAAAAAAAAATCTCTGATTCTAGAATTTTCTTACCTCTACATTGACATGATCATTGGGCTCCTTCTCTTTCTCAACTTTCAATTTCCCCTTGTAAATAGATTGCAACTATGCAATCTTTTAGTTATGTATTCTTGTTTTCACATCATTATTTTCAAATTGTCCAATAAATTCAATGAAGCATTCTTTACAATGCAACTCTCAACACTATGTACTTACCCAAAAAAATAAATAAAACAACACTATGATCAATCTTAAAAAAGTGGTTGTAATGTTTAGGAACATCTTTGCAAATAACTTTTGAAAATAACCTGATTTCTCTTCATTAATTCGTAATCGATGCATTAAAGTAGAAGAAATATCTACTTAAACAATAATGTGTGCAACTAATGGCTTTGTAAGCATTTGAATGGCTTCATCTAATCTTAAAGCATGTTCAAAGGCATATGCAATTGAGATCAAATAACAAATGTTTCAATTGAGGCAATGTTACCTAAGCCAAAACCATTGGGCATTTAACCTTCAAAAAAAAATCCCTTCACCACTTAAGAAGTGTAGATGGCTAAAATTGTTATATTAATTGTTAGGCTAATCTCAATATATTTAGCTTGACTCCTTGGGTTAGGTGACAAGGCTAAGAGTCTAGCTTATATTGGGATACTTTAGGTAAATTTGGTTTGGTGGGCTCGAAATAAAGATTGTTGGACCAATCCATCCGCATTCAACCTTTCCTAAATAAGGTCATGCACCATGAGAAAGGTTATTAGCCTTAGGCGTTTACAAACTCATTATAGATAATTATGGAGTGAGCAAAACTTCATCTCATCCGTCAATCGTCAAGATGATCTAATAGATATTATCAAGCTTAAGAGCCTATAAATACTTAACCATTACTCTTCATTTGATACAACTCTTAAAGAGAATAGAGAAACAATATCGCTCTGCAAAATCTCTACCTCCTAAGATCAAATCACATTCAGGTAAATGAATGATTCTAGTTGCTCAAGAACTGTAAGGTTGATGTCTTAGATTCCCTAGGCTCCCTTACCTGTTACTTATGTATTTGAGATTTTGAGATTGATTGTTGCTTTTTCTCACCATTCTTTTTCCAATCATCCCATTAAATATCACCTCCACATCACTACTTTGAGGCTACATGTAATGCGATCCTCGCATGACTCACACAAGATAGCTCCAATCAGAATCTCTCATCTACATTTTGGCAACCTTGGGAAGAGTGACTGTAGAGACATGGCACTTCTCAAGAAAAGAACAACTGGTGCATCTAACACCTCATTCCAAGAGCTTAACACTAATGTTGAATTTACTGAATAGAATCTACTCCCACTTCCTGAGAATGCTAGCTAGGACCATTTAGTACCTGAGGCTTCTCTAGATCATGCACAAATAATGTAAGTAATGCAAAAAGCTACGAAGGCTTTAAACTAATTCATAGCTATTTTCCAACTCATTTTTATTGGGATGACTTCCATTGTTGCTACACAACAGGGTATGCCTTTGCCAATCCTGTATTTATGACATAATTAGGCCCTACAACTTCTACTCAACTAGAAAATCCTCTAGTTGTTGAGGAAGATTTTCATTAAGGAAGGGGTGATAAAACCCCCTTGCCACAACCTACATAACAACTGACCCTTGCAACAAGGAATGTAAAAGTCCAGTTTGGTGGCTCTTCATCCTCATACATGCTTGCTCCTCCATCCAATCCTACCATCCTAACCTTAGGTGGATCTACTTCTTACCCTAATGTTACTCTTGCTTTACTACCTACATCTACGACCTTTGCTCCAAGGATAACCTTTATAACAAAGGAAGACTTAGACATTTATATAATGAAAGTATAAGCTAGGTCATCCATAGGAACACTAAAGCTAAAACCCTTATATCATCAATTCCATAGTAACTTAGCTTTTAAGTTTCAAGCCTAAGCAACGCCCTAACACATCGACTTCTATGCCTCAAGCCCAAGTAACACCTTGGCACATCGGCTTGTACACTTTAAGCCTAAGCAACACCTTAGCATCTTAGCTTCCATGCCCTAAGCCCAAGCAACACCCTAGCATCTTCACACCTCAAGCATAAGCAATGACCTAGCATCTCAATTTGTAATGCCTTAAACCTAAGTAATGCCCTAGCATCTCGACTTCTACCCCTCAAAGCCTAAGCAACGCCTTAGTATAGTGGCTTCCATGCCTTAAGACTAGTCAATACCTTAACATCTACATCTTACATCATAGTTGCTTTAAAGTGTGGGATGTCTTCAATTAAGTTCACTAAAAAGTGACTTATGCGATTAAGCAACACCTAACCATACATCATTGTTGACTAGTAAGAGCATGGACTCCTAAGCATACAATGAAAAGACAAGCTTATATAATGAAAACTAGTGAGAACATTGCCTCCTAAGTGTATTACAAGTTGTCGTAGCTAAGTGAGACAATTCTAAGTAGCCTAGTAGTAAGACATACCCCCTCGACTGATGAACGAGAATTATAGATCTTAGATAATAAATGCTATTATTGTTGCTTTAGCATGATCAAATAACTTATCGAAAGGGATCGCTTAAACATTATTGCTACAAGTGAGAGCTTTTGCTCCGATGTGCGAGATGACTTTAGAAGCTCCTTAGATTATAATAATCTAAGTAGCCTTATGTTCATGACAACCCTCTACATAGCTCCTTAAAGCATAGAGTCTAAGCAGCCTTAAATGCTATGAGCACAATGACTTGTGAGAATGCCAATTATAATGACTTTCATTGTTGCTACTAAGTGAACACATCGCCTCCTAAATGCATGATGATTTACACATGCTCAAATGACTTCGATACCAAGAGAACTTCAAGTGGTATCATAAAATGAGACAACATAACAAGTTCATCAAAGAACAAAGTTCCCTTTAATGAAGGAACAATCAATCGAGTTCCTACTTAGTCTCACTAAGACATGTTAGCAATTAAGGGAAGAGGGATACTAATAGGTGCGGCATACTACTCACCTCCATATGTACTTGAGCAATTAGTACACCAGCATAAGTACTAATCTCATCCCCCTTTCCTTGACTAGTACATTAATGACAAGAGCAATGTCAACTACTTCATGAGGATCCATTTGTTTCTTCAATGTCATCATCATCACCACCACTACCATCTTCTAAATATACAAGGGATTCCTTACAATCCACCAAGTCTAGGTCACCATCGTTAGCCTCAAGAGGCATTCAGGCCACCTCCCATGTCAAATAGGGAAAGCAAGGTCCTACCATAAAGGAACTTTATTTGAGAGCTCGATAAACTCTCACAGTATTCTGTTAGAAACCAAAGCAATAGTAATGCTAGTTTAGCCTCAATTGTACAACTCTAAAAGTTTGATAACATCTTCAAATGCTAAAGTGACTCTCTCTCTACAAAGTAATTAACATGTAGGTTTGAGTATTCCATTAGGAGATGATAGTCTGAGCATAATCCCTTCTTACTCGTATATGGGAACAATTGTTGAGCAAAAGTAATAATGACATGAAAGATCCTGCACTCACCACACTTCTGTCTCACTCATTGTAGTAACTATAGTTCAGTGGAAGTAGTGATGGCATGAAGGATCTTAGCCTTCTTCAAGAGAGCCACATGCTTAGGCTTTACAGTAATGTACTCTACTTAATTGCTCCATCTTGATGGAAGCAATTTCTTGAGAAAAGAAAATTGAGTATGTCAAAGAGGTAACTCCCTCTTCTCACTCTTGGAATGGAACGAGTCTTCTTCAATGGTAAAACAAGTCTTTACTCGAAGCTCTCTATAAACAAAGCTCTTAATGTACAAGGCCTGTTAGGACTTATCTATAACAAGGCTCCTTATGCGCAAGTCATGCTACTCTTGGGGCTCACTATACTCTAAGGCTACTTACTCAAAGCTTACAGTACTTGAGGCCTATTGAGTCTTCTTTGATGGTGATCCTAGAGCCCCTTCAAGTCCCCTTACAAGAGAAGATTACTATATGCGAGATCCTATCCCGCTTGAGCCCTACTAAGGCATTCTACATTTAGAGCTTGTTGTATAAGATGCTCATGGTAGTTGAAGCCTACTATGTTGAGGCCTTCTCGCTCGTAGCTTCTCCATGAAAGGTGTACTAAGCTTAAGGCTTGCTCACTCAAGGGTTACTATGCTTGAAGCCTATTGAGACTTACCATGCTTAAAGCTTCCCTGTTGGAAGACAATTCCCTACTAAGGAACCACTTAGCCTACTTTTGATTCTTGAAGTTGATATTGAGATCAGTTGGCAGCATTACTAATTATGAGAAAATGCTTGAAAGAATAAAGAATGAAGTTAGCAAGACAAGGCATATAAGGTATTTGTCAACTAATTGAAGCCCTAATCAAGATAATGATGAAGCCCAATGTGTTCATAATGGTATTGAATACTTAATCTCTATTGATGATATCTTTGAAAATTCTAAATTCTCTACTAAGAAACCATGCTTGCCATACTTCTATCCCACTTGTTTGTAAGAACCACAAATGAGTGGAAGTGGCAATAGCATGGAGGATTTTTGCCTTCTTTAGAAGAGTCACATACATTAGCTTCTCTATAATGGATGCTACTCAATCATCTCATCCAAAAGGTAGCTCCTTTAAGAATGCAAATTGTGTACCTTTCTCCTCTCATTTCTAAAGTGCAATACTAAAACTCCCCTGATGGTATCTCTAGAATTAGCACAACAGTCACGTTCAATAAACTAAAGACTGCCATTAGCAATGGGTGTTGCACGGGCTTCTTGATGTATAGCTTTATCCTAAAACATGTCTTTAGAAATAGTCTAGCCACTTATCAGTAGGACACGAGATTAGTGGCGGGCATTTATCTTAATGCATCAAGTCTTTTAGGTTCATTACTTCTACACTTCAACTTAAATTGGTCTTCATCTCTTTTCTTACTAGAGCACAAAGTTAATATTATATATGAAAAGAAAGCAATAGGCCATCAGTTCTAAGTGTTAGCAAAGATAACTTGTACAATGAAGAACTAAGCATTTCTTAAAGTTAATGGTACATATTAATGTGAAGTTGCTTTACTTTCAATGGGCAACATCCACAACTTGTTTTAATATGAGAAGACCATCACTATTAGAATCGATTGGAATTGAATTTGGTGGGGTGGCAACTCAATATTATATATGAGAAGAAAACTCATGAATTATCAAATTCAATAGAGCATTGAAGCTTTAGAAAAGCATTAGCAATTGGTCAAGTGTAGTTGTACATGTTTATTGTAAATAATAGAAGTTCATTATCAAGAGACACAATTTGAAATAATGGAAGAAGATTGTCTCCATCAAATGTAGCTAGTAGATTCCAACTTATTGAAGACATACATAATGGAGATAATTAATACCCGAAGGCAAGAACAACGGCACAAGAAAATAAACAAGGAAAGTATGCGACTATTTTTTTAAGTAAATAAACAAGAGAGAATTGAGCCTTCATAACCTAGTTGTGATCAACGCATGGTGTTACTATCAAATATCATATTGTTGGGTCTTGTCTTTGTTTTAATATTGTTTGAACTCATTACGCCATGTAAATAAATAAATAAAAATAAACAAGAAAAGTCTTGATGATGATTACAAGAAAGGTAACTCTTATGCTTGATTGACTAGGCATAAACCCATTGACTTTTATATTCTTGCCTAACCATTTTTATAGTAACTATTCACTTATCAAAGAATATTGCTCATTAGGCTTGTTAATATTGTCCGAGCTTGAGATGTCCAGGACTTACATTCACGAAGATTATGAGAAAAGTCTAATAGAAGACCAAGACTCTAGCCTTCATAAGTTAGCACTTGGATTTTACGATCTACGAAAAAGAGAAAGAAGTAAGGCTTTTGATTCCTCAAGTCTTGATAAGTGTTGAAGTTGCTCGATGCTTCCTCTAAGGGAGGATCACAACTTGAGCATTAATCTATTCGAACTTGTGAGTCGAAGACTGTAGTTTAAATGATGCGAGTGTGGAGTACAAAGAAAAAATTAACAACTATTATATATAAATAGTAGCTTCAAGGATGCAACAAAAAGATATGAAGGTGATTTAACCTTGGAAGTTAGTAGATTTGGAAGATATGTTTATATTTAGAATGGGATGTGATATGTACTAGAATATTTTGCAAAGGTATTATGAATGAAGCTTTAGTAAGAGAATATTCATAGAAGAGTTTAGAATGTTTATGCTATGATATTTTTGAAGTTTGAGATGGATACTTCAATAGACTTAAAAAATAAAAAAGGAGAGAAAAAGAGAGAGAGAGAGAAAAAGAGATTTGTTGGTGAATAAGTTTTTTCCATATATTGAGATATATTTGGCAACTAAAGGATTTGAAAAAGATTAGGAGTTATTATTTTCATTTTTATAAGTGAAGGGGAGAGCAGATTAAGGAATCATGTATGGCCTCATTCCACATTTGGAATTTCATTATAATAGTTAAAAAAAATAAAAGAGAAAAAGAAGCAACGTACTTAATTGCAATGATTAGCTCAATTAGGAAAAAAAAAACAAAAGCTTGCTTGAAGAAATAATGAGAAGGAGGTCTTAGTTTTTTATTCTATGAGAATTGGCAAGAGAAACCAATTTGATGAAGCAACTTGTGATTGAATAGTCTAATGCACTCCATTTTGATGGAACCTTGACAAGAGAAGTCATGGTGTAAAGTATTACAAGCCAATCCTTCCCAATTATCTATGTTAAATATATGTTTCCACTATTTCATTGAAGTGCTTCTAATGAGAATTTCTTTTATGGCTCTACTAAAGAATATTTATTTAATATATATTGCCTTAGGAGCAATAATACTCCTACATATCAAAAGTAAGATGCATAATTAAATGATGCCACAAGCTTACACAATAAGGCATATAATAAATGACGTTGCAATGTTGGCACTAGATGAGGTTTTCTACTATGTGAGTGTGCTTAGCAATGATGTAGCTAATTCATATTGCATGTGCACCGAATAGCAACCTAACTATTCAAAGCAAGCAATTGATGCCTAAAATACTTAAACTTCATACAAGAATTTTAGTCAAGGGGAAAAATGTAGAGGGCTAAAATTGTTATATTAATTATTAAGCTAAACTCAATATTTATTTGGCTCAATTCCTTAAGCTAGGTAAAAGGGCTTAAGAAGTCCACTTCATATTAGGATGATTCAAGAAGATTTGGCTTGGTAGGCTTAAAACAAAGATTATTAGATCGGTTCATCTACATCCAACCTTTCTTAAGCAAGCTCACGCACCATAAGGAAGGCTATTAGCCTTAGGCCTTTGCAAACTCTTTCTAGATAATTATGAAATAAGTAAAACTCCATCTCATCCGTTAATAATCAAGATGATCCAACAAATGTCAACAAGCCTAAAAGCCTATAAATACTTAATCATTTCTCCTCATTTGACACAACTCTTAAAGGTAATAGAGAAACATTATTGCTCTGCAAAATCTCTACTCTCTAAGATCAAACAACATTCAAGTAAAGGAAAGATGTCAGCTGCTCAAGAACTGCAAATTTGATGTCTTAGGTTCCTTAATCTCCATGCCTATCACTTATGCTCTTGAGATTCCAGAATTACTTATTCCTCTTACTTGCCATTCTCTCTCTAATAATCCCATTAAGTGTCATATCCAAATCATTACTCCAAGGCCATATATAATACGACACTTATGTGACTCATATCGGACAGCTCCAGTCAGAACCTCTCATCTACAAGAACTTAAGTCGAAAAACTCCTTATCATCATAATTTCCTTTTTGTTTTCCTTTTCTCTAAACCTCAGCATAATCTTCTTTCAGTTTAAAATGAATCAAAATATGTCTCTCACCTATTATTAGACTCATCAATGATTATCCTACAGACCAATGGTTTTCGTTTTACTACTAATATCACGGACAAATAATTTGTGACAATCCATTATAGCATCCTATTGTTCTAGTTTGACAAGTTTAAGACTTCTCTCTAGAAGAGTCTTAGTTAGTCATACTAATGACCTACTAACCATATAGTAACAATTCAACTTCTGAATCTACAGACCACATCATCCCAAATGCCTATCTCATAATTGGCGACAAACACCCAATCCATGACCCACTTACATAAAACAATTATTGATCTCAACATACATGTATCCATCACACAACATTTAAGTAAGCCAAATATTTATGTAAGATAACTTGCATTCATCTCACAAATATCTTATAATTTCATCAATAACTTGATTAATTTCAATAATTCACTTATTTAGTTATATTGATTTGTTTGTAGGATTGTCCTATACGTTAGAGTGTTCTCTAATTAATTTTGAGACTATTTATGTTGAGATAAAATGGAGGAGAAGAGAATCCACATAAAGTTATTTATGAGAGAAAAGGAGGAGAAGGTTTCCTAAATATATTTCTTTTATTTTTCTTCCACATTTTCCATACATAAGCTTACCATTTTATAGACAAATACAACTCTTAAAAATAGTAAGTAGAAAGTTGATAAAAATTATTTTTCTTTTTTTTTTAACTAAATAAAGATGTCATAAAAAACTCGCTGTAAAATGTATTTTGCAAGTTGTAAAAAACAATGATTTTTAAGCACCACCTAAAAAGTTGATTACATTTCCAGTAGCCCCCTTCAGCAGCTTTTTTCATTATTATGAATCACGTAATCATGTCAAGTTGTCTTCTAAACTCTTCAAATTTTTTTCCATTAAGTCCTTTTGTGAATATATTTTTAACCTGACCTTTGGTGCTGATATACTTCATCTTAATGTCACCTTATAATACCTTTTCTCTAATACAATGGTAATACATCTCTACATGCTTAGTTTAAGCACAAATGATAATATTTTCAGCCAAGTGGATTGAGACTAATTATCATAACATAACTTCACTACATAATCAATTGATTAATGTAAATTTTCTAATAGTTGTATAAGTCATGTACACTCTTAGGCTGCTACAGCTATTTCTCTATTCTTTGCTTGTGTACTAGATAGAGATACAGTAGGTTGTCTCGTTGCACCAAGACACTACTCTAGACCTAAGGGTGAATATGTATCTAGTTGTTGAATGATGAGTGTCATGATCACTAGTATAATGAGCATCGTAGAATGCTATAACTTTACATAGAATGCCTTTCTTATAAAATATCCCATAATTAATGGTACTCTTAATATACATCAAAATTCAATGTACCGCTTCCAAATGTGACTTTAGATTTCTCATGAATCAACTTACCACACCTACTACATGTGATGTGTCAGGTCAAGTTAGAGTAAGGTAGATTAGACTACCACTAGCTCCTAATACATAGGCATCTTTTAAATCTTTTCCTTTAGTTGAACATAATCTCGTGTTCATCTCCATGGGAGTTAAGATTAGTTTACAATCCAATATACCAAATTTTTCTAACAAATTTTGAGCATACTTTTGTTGGCAAAAAAATAGCCTGTCTTTAGTTCTGTCAACCTTAAGTCCTAGAAATTGTTTTAACTCTCCAAGCTCTTTCATTTGAAAGCATATGGATAGATCACCTTTTGTTCAATGAACCTCCTCTTCATCTTTTCTAGTTATAATGAGATTATCCATATACACTAATATTATAGCTAGCTTGTTATTTCATTGTTTTGTGAACAAACTTAAGTCTATTGGTTTAATAGGCTTTCAATCCAATTTAATACCATGGACCAGTTTAATCAACTAGTGATGGGGTTTAAGAAATATAACCAAACCAAGGATGTTTTAGGGAGAGATAGATTGAAAGGCTTGGAATAGGGATCGTTAGACCAAGTATTCCGCTCTTAGCCTTATCAATTGACTTATACATGAAAAGCGGGCTCGAAAGAGGCCTCTCTAAACCTGTTTGGCCTCAAAAGGAGCTATTTGAATTTAAATAAGGGTTATGAGCTTCTATTATTATAGATGGGTTTCCCTCCTTATGTTAGAAGTTGTTGGGGCCTATCCAAACCCAAGGCCTAAGTTCATGGCCCATTTGAGAAAGAAGGAGTGAATTTGAGCCTTTGGATTATCCAAGACAATCTAATGGTTGCTAGCAATTTCTGATCTCAACCATCCAATTTCAAGTAATCTAATGAATGAGATTAACCTCTAAGATCTATAAATGAGAGGCTCCTTCTCTCATTTAGAATCATTCAGAACATTAGCTAACTTAAAAAATGTAGAGCTTTACTGAAGTTACTCCATGAAAGATCAAACAAGCTACTCAATGAAGAATGGATCAAGAACATTCAAAAATAGAATACTTCATCTTCAATTACATGAGTGCACAAGTGATCAAGTCTACCTATTCCTCCTCTTACTATCACATGCATGCAAAAGTGATTGAGTTTAACTATTCCTCTTACATCCATAACTTGTCATTAGATCAAGTAATCTCTAAGATTAACTATCACATACATAGCATGTGATCAATCAACAGCAAGACCCCACCTATAGAAAGCATATGGATAGATACCTCTTATTCAATGAACTTCCTCTTCATCTTTTCCAGTTATAATGAGATCATCCACATACACTAGCACTATAGCTAGCTTGCTATTTTGTTGTTTTATGAATAAGCTTAGTCCATTGGTGCCAGTAGATATCCACTTTATATTAGAAATTCTAGAACTTTTCCATATCATTCTATTAGTGCCTACTTTAAGCCATATAATGCTTTCTTCAACTTACACATGTAACTTGGATGATTCTTGCTCATAAAACCCTTTGGTTGTTTTGTATATATTTCTTGGTCTAACTTCCTATGCAAAAATTCATTTTTGACATCCATCTACCAAAATTTTCAAGATTTACTACCTTTAAGTGCAAACGAAACATGAATAGTGGCAATTTTAGCCACTAATCTAAATGTCTCACCGTAGTCTAACCCATACTTCTATGAAATCCATGTGCCACTAAATGAGATTTGTATCTTTCTACTTATCTATTAGGATAAGTCTTCACTTTGTACACTTATTTACAAGAAATGAGTTGTACTCTAGTAAGTCATAGTACTAGCTCCTAGGTTTCATTTTGTTTTAGATCCTTATGTTACTCTTCCATTACTTCTCTCCATTCCTTTGAGTGAGTTGCTTCTTCGTATGTACTTAGATCATTTATGCCATTGTCTTCTATTAATGCTGCATTAGCAAATTTTTTATTTGGCTTTCGATCCTTCATAGATCTTCTTTGATGTAATTAAGAAGCTCCCCTGTCTAATTCTTCTATTTGACTTGGTTTTTCTTCCTCTAGAGACTTGATGCAGACTCATATCAGCCATGGGTTTTCATCTAGAAATCTTGCTCTCCCTTAATTGATGATGGTACATCACTAAAGACTTCTTATATGGGTGGCACTTCTTTGGCTTCCAGTTGCACCTTCATTTGTCTTTGCACTTACTCCTTAATTTCTTTAGAGTCTAGTAATAACATAGTTTGCGAGGACCACATGATGATGATGCCTCATCAAACACCACATTTTTAGAAACATAACTATGTCCGATTATTGGATCACAACATCTCTAACCTTTATATTTAATATCATAACCAATGAATATACAATAGATTATCTTGTCAAATTTGCTATGTTCTTGACTCAGTATGATCACATAGCAAACACATCCAAATATTCAAAAGTAGCTTATCATTTGTTTTGTGCCCTATAGCTTTTCGTATGGTGAAATTAACGTAAGCCTAGCTTAAAGTAGTCTATTGGTGACATATATTGCTATTAAATTTGTTGATAAAATTAACATAACTATTAAATAGCTCATAACCCTTATTTAAATTTCTCATGCACTATGCCCAAAATAGTAGTGGAAAATTTTAGTATGCAACATACCTACACATTTCTACCAAATGTCGATTTTTTTATTTCTATAATTCCATTTTGTTGTATAGTATTTTGGAAGTTTAACTATTGTCTAATGTCATACTTCTATAAGGATTGAGTAAACTCATTTGATGTGTATTCTCCTTCACCATCAATACGCAAACATTGAATTTTGCTGCTTCCTATGCTAGTCCATTTAAGCATGATGCAACAATCTCATCATCATCATTACATTGGAATTATCCTTTATTATATCTTTTCTTATTAGATGTAGACTTTGCTACAGCAAACGATGCTTGAAAATCCCCTTGTTCTTCACTCTCATCAAGTATGGTAGTAATACCTACTACCTTCTCTCCAATGTTAACCTTTCTACCAACCTTATCGTCTTCAAATTGAGCTTTCACCTTCATTGGTAGACTTTCAGCTATCTTGAATTCTTTAGGTGCTCTCTTTTTAGCAAAGTAGACTTTATCCTCCTCATGGATTAAAACTTTAGACATATACTCATCTAAAGCTTTTTGGTTAGCTAAGATACTTTCCAACTTTGTTAAAGTTAGTTCATTGGCCCTTCCTTAAGTGGCTATAATTATCCCTTGGTTTTTGGGATTTAATCAATGAATAACAATCCTTATTTTTCTTGCTTCATTAATTGTACTTTTTAAGTCCAATTTGATAATTTAATTTCAAACAAATTTTACTTTGGTGAAACATTAGTTTATCATCATTTTCCAATAACTATAGTTTTGCATCACTTATCTTTGTGAATAGTGTCTCTAAAAGTATCCTAGGCTTCCTTTGCCATAGTTACGTCCTTGATTTGTTACAAGAACTCGTCTTCCACAATTATAGACAACACATACATAGCCTTTCCTACTTTAATCTTCTACTTCTTTTTCTCTTCCTCACCAATTGGTGAAGCTGTTTTTTGCACCACCAACAACACCCCACAAGTCTTGCCTGAGCAAATAGTATTGTATACAAATGCTCTATGTATCAAAATTGTTATTGTTAAGCTTCTCTATCTAGCTAACTGATGATGCGAGATCTACCATGATAATTGGTTGCCACTTGGCAAAAAACTAATTTAGCTTGGTCCTAGACCAACAATTATCTTAGTCATAAATTGTATATTGGCAGTCTCCTTGAACTATGATCCTAACCATAGATACTAAAGTTATGCTTTGGCTCGAGTAAGATGGTTGTGACCACCTACTATGATACCAATTGTTGAGATAAAAGGAAGGAGAAGAGAACCTACCAAAGGGTATTTATGAGAGAAAAGGAGAAGAAGGTTTCCTTTTTTTTATTTTATTTCTCTTCTACACTTTCCATACATAAGCTTACCATTTTATAAGTAAATACAACTCTTAAAAATAGTAAATAAAGAGTTGATACTTGTTTTTCTCTTTTTTTTTTTAACTAAATAAAGGATGTCATAGAAAACAAGTTTTAAAATGTATTTTTCAATTTGTAAAAAACAACCTTTTTTAAGCTTCGCTTAAAAAGTTGATGACATTTTCAACACTCCCCTCAATGACTTTTTCCCTCATTGCAAACCTTGTAATCATGCCAAGTAGTCTTCTAAACTTTTCAAATTTTTTACTATTAAGTCCTTTTATAAATATCTCTACAACCTAACATTCAATGTTGATATATTTTATCTCAATGTCACTTTGTAATACCTTTTCTCTAGTAAAATGATAATGCACCTCTACTTGCTTGGTTTTAGCATAAAAGATGGGATTTTCAACTAAATGGATTGCCAATTGATTATCACATTATAACTTCATTGCATAATCAATCGGTTGATGTAAATCCTGTAATAGTTGTAGAAGCCATGTACACTCTTAGGTTGCCATAGTTGTTGCTCTATATTCTGCTTATGTATTAGACAAAGATATAATAGATTATCTTTTGTTACACGACAATACTTCTGAATTAAGGGTGAACATATATTCGATTGTTGAATGAAGAGTGTCATAGTAACTTGAATAATCAATGCAATATTCTACAATTTCACATGGAATGACTTTCTCATAAAATATCCCATAATCAATGATACTCTTAAAATACCTCGAAATTTGACGTTCCACTTCCAAATGTGACTTCTCTAGATTTTGCATGAATCGACTAACAACACCTATTTCAAACGATGTGTCAAGTCAAGTTAGAGGAAGAAATATCAACCGCTTACTACCTTTTGATTTATTATGGCATCTTATGAATCTTTTCCTTTAATTGAATATAATCTCATGTTCATCTCTATGGGAGTTAAGATTGGTTTATAGTCTAAATAAGATTCTAATAAATTATAAGAATAAGATCATCCAAATAAGAAAATCAATCGACCATAATTATAGGTATAATCCGATTGACTAATTATAAAAGGTAGAGAGCCAAATCTCTAATATAATTGAGCATGTTATGAACATATTAACACATTTTCGTTGGGAAGTGCATTATCAAATTATTTTTATTCTTCTGTGTATAAGTACTTCTAATTTAGGATTTAGGTTTAATTTAATATCTTATATGGTAGTTTTATAAATTTAAGGCTTCAAAGAGTAATTCTTTCACTATTATATTCTTCATAGATTAGGTAATGATTATTTTTTAGGGTTTTGATATTATTAACTAAATCCAATATCTAAAAGATTTCCAATCTCTTGCTTCAATTAAATTAGAATTTCTTTTAAAAATTTATTTGGATATGTATCTTCCCTAATAATTAGTAGTTTTTATAGGATATGACGTAAAATAAGATTAAGGCATAGGAAATTTAGTTTTTATTTCAGTTTTTTATTCAAGATACAATTCCTAAGGTTTTTGTTTTCTATGTACAAGTTTCTATATAAGTGAAACTACTATATTCCACCCACTACAAAATTTAAAAGGTTAAGACTTTCAAGACTTAACTAAGTAGTACAAGCTTAGAGCATTTCCTCTCTCCAACATTCTTGCTAAAGTGAATTCTACAAGAGACCTTAAGACTATATTTATAATGTTTAGTGTGGAATTGGTGTGAGTCTCATTTTAAAGAGCTTTTACATTTAGTATTTTTTGTTAGGTACTCTCTTTTATGTAACGAAAATTCTATCCCTTAATATAGTTAGTATTCTTCTTTACGAAGTCTCTCTTTGTTATTATGTCACCTAAAATTTAGAATTTATTCTTTGTATTTCTTTTACAGTAGAGTTAAATGTTATTATTTCATTAGTATGCAAATATTTATATTTTTATCGTATATCTTTGATTTTAGGATATTTTAGGGAGTCTACTGGTACTTTGTTTTGCTGGAGTACTAGCCAAAACAATCATAAAGTCCATAATATTCTAGTAAAAATCTATAAGAATAACCTCTACATATCCTATTCATGTTTACTTTAAGAATTTTAATCAATCCTAATCACTAAACCTTATCGATCCAAGTGAAATAGACAAATTCTCTAATTTCCCCTCCAATGGATGCTTGATTTCATTTTTTACTTTAAAATCCTTGACTTTAGAATACTATTTTAGTTCTACAAATCTCCTTAAGTAGAATGAGTCCAATTATTACTAGTTGGTTTAGACTCCATCTACAAATGTTTGTTTACCAATCTACAACTTCATTGGGAAAAATTAAACAGTAGTAGTTGTAGTAGTAGTAGTAATAGTAGTAAATTCACAACTCTGTGCTTACACTTCCTTTTCACAAGTAATTGGGATTTTTTTTTACAATCCAATCATTATTTTTTTTATAGAACCGATCTAGCCCTTCATTTCATGTTTCATTTTATATCCATTAGATCTAAACCATTGAACTAATTGTATTTTTAACAGTCCAAGTCTAATAGATATAAATGAATGGTGGAATAGAGCATTATAACAAACCTATCAAAATGAGGGATAGAAATAAAGAAGCTCCTAAGTGATTGCATGAGATAATAATCCATAATCTAGCTAGAATGCTAAAGGGACCAAATTCTTCTTGCCTTAGACTCTATGAATTCCAATATTCCTTCGAGATATAATTCATGTTATACTTCTACAAGAGGAGAAAAAAAACTCATTTGTACTAAAATATCACTTATTTAGATAAGTAGTTTTTAAAAATTACTACTTATATTTTCATGTGATAAAATTTTATTAATACTTACTCACTACTAGCTCTTATATAGTATGTTAATACCTATTACAATATATCATATTTATTTACACTTGTTAGATTCTTATTGGTCCATCTGTTTTATACGTGTTAGCTAGTTGGTAGAGTCAGTTTGGTTGGTTACTAATAGTTGTTAAATTAAGTGTAGGCTATCAATGTAATAACACTCTATGCACTAATTAACCATTTCATTCTACTAAACTTTTCTTCTTGACAAAAACATAATATAATCTTCTTCCTACATTTAAAATTTGACATGGTGTAGATTGTTAAACCAAATTTACATTCAATTTCCATATGATATCAAAGCCATAAGTCAAGTATCAATTTCAATTTCTTACAATATGATTTCATATTAATTTGGTTGTGTCTTCCTATTTATTGAAAATTAATATAATTTATCAAACAAGAAATGTTTTTGATTCGTTTATTATGAATCATTATTTTCTTTTTTACTTCAACAATCCTTCTATGGTAATTAGTTCATTCATCGTTAAAAGGAACAATTACTTATCTTGGAGTAAATATGTCAAATTAAAGTTAAGAACAAAACATAAGTAATGATTTATAGATTAATCTATTGGAAAGCCACCTATTAATTCACTTGATTTGGTTAAGTGGTTAAGATGTGATAACATGGTTCAATGCTAAATCTTTAAACTTGATGTTACTTGATTTAGCTTAGTATCTCTTTTACTCCCAATCTATCAGGACCCTAAAGGGGGCCTAGTAGGATTACCTAAAATTTTCATAACATGTGTGCACCTATGATATGAAAACCGTCTTGCAAGTCAGAGATTGCAAGACTCTAAATAATAAATCACTAAGATTAATGATTTTCAAGTAAATAATTTATTATAACATGACATAATATATAATTACAAATAACTATGGATGTTCGATATCCCACAGTTCCTCAGAACCGTAGAGAATCGGTATCCCCTACCAAATAATAAGACAGGTTTACTAACATTATAAAACTGTAGGAAGAATTAAATTATATTAAATTCTAACATGTGAATATTTTCTATAAAGAGAGTTATGTATCACCTAAAAAAAATCTCAACTAATCCTCACACTAATGTACATATCTTCATCTTGCCCTCAGCGCCCGAGACTTATCCCGATCCCATCGTATGTAAACCTGCAAAAGAAAGACTATTGGGGAATAAGCTACAAGAGCTTAGTGAGCTATCCCTTATACCATACTGACAAACAAGTTATCAAACAAATTAGTACAATCATATGAATGCATGCACACGCAGAATGCAAAACAATATATGCAGTTGACCAGTACTGCATATAATATCGGATTTTAACGCCCTCCAAGATAAGGGTTGGAGATTCATCGGCACCAATCACGACCGGGCTCTAGCACCTGGGTTTTTACCCATAACTTGGAATCCCGTATTTCACAAAAATACATTTCCATTTCTAAAATTCCAATAGTTCACAAAGTCCTAGGCCTAGCGGTGAGGTGGCCCCCGCAGTCCACACTCACACCCTACAGCGGTGGTCTCTAGACGCGACCCCCAACCACCTACGGTTAGGGTCTCCGGCGCCAATAAAACCTGCGAGCCAAGGGTAGGGTCTTGTTGTACCCATGCTCCTGCATGGTATCAATCAAATCATGTGGGAATCCATCCCTCCAAGGCCCTTCATTACCAACCACGTGAAGTGACAGCCAGAATAAGTAATGCGATGCATGGATAATGCATGACCCTTTTGATTAAAGATAAGCCAAATATAATTAGGTCAGATTATGAGGCGACCAATCAATATCAACAAACCATCCAAATCCTATAAAAATCAGTCATACCATCAAATCATCAATTATTGTATTTAACACTATTTCTTACAACAATCAATCAATATCAAGCACACGCATATCCCAAAACCCCATGCATCAAATTATTGATATTCAATTTAAGTGCACTAACTACAAACACAAACAAGTATAGAGTCATCGGGAGTACTCACTTGACTATGACGACTCACTCTAGTCATAATAACCAATCAGGAGATCCTCGCCCTCGTCGGGACCACCTGATCATTACGAGATAACAAGGATAATAAGTAGTTGACTTAACTAATGGTTCTAGACATCTACCTACCTAATTCTACTTAGATTACTATCAGCCCTTATTTGATTAAACCTAATTGCTAATCATACGTAACTTTTTCATTCTATTTTCAATATTTACGAATTTATAGTCGTTTTTCATTGTTTTTGGACGTACATTCACACGGTAATGTCCGTTTTGGACGTTAAGACCCGTGTTTTATGATATGGGCTAAATTTATTGAAATTTTATTTTATTGAAGTTTAATTATTCTTATTGCTTATGTTTATGCCCTAGTTTAGGATTTAATGATTGAATTAGCTATTTGATTCTGATACTTAGGAAATTTTACATTAGTGCTACAAATTCACATACTTGATTAAGTTTAATTCAATCTAAGAGGTGTATTAGGGTTTAAAGTATTTTTGACTTCTAAATACATGTATATACCTATGTTATGTACTTATGTAATCTTATTATTTCTTCTATTATAAACCTATGCTTACATCATCACTTATGTAATCAATTGATGATGTCATGGCTTATGAAATGCTTAGATGATATCATGGCTTATGTAATCCATTTATTACATACAAATATACATGTCATTAAGTACTTATACATATACATATGTTATATACCTACCTACACTCATAACATACTAATATGTATACTTATGTACTTATACTTTATACATATATATACTTATACATCTACTTAGGTTTATACCGTATTTATACATGTATACCTACTCATATACCTATACGGTTGGATACGTATTTTATTTTTATTTTTATTTATTTTAGACACAAATTTGTATGCCTTATTTACCCTCTTAAGAAATCTTCACAATTTCATTCTTTTTGTATTTTAAGGGTATATTTAACATGGCATATGTATGTATAGTTAGTAAGTGTCCAAATTGAGTTATGTACATAATGAAAACTTATGTATAAAGGTATTTATACATGTATATCTCTAGCATACCCTTATGTATACCTACTCAAAGACATGTACACATGCATCTTCTTCCATTGCCTAAAGGATTCTACACTTTCATATGTAAAGATTGAAACTTTAAGCCTAAATCAATCATATATATAAACACAACACATAACCTAACCTTTTCTCCTTCTAACTAGTAAAGAGGATGAAGTAAGACATAAATACATAATAGCATACCTTAAGTTGCCCTTGACTATGGATGAAATGGTTGAAGAGGAAAGAAAAATGAAAGGGGAAAGGAAGCTCACGGCATGGAGAATGTTTTTGTTTTGTTTCCTTTGATTTGTTTTGCTTATGGAAGAAGGAAAATGGTGGGGCCTAGAAGATGAATGTAGTGGACGGCAAAGAAAAGAGAAAGAAGGGAAAAATCAAAAGAAAAGGGAAGAAATCATGAGAAGGAAGATATTTTTTTTTTTTCCTAATGAAAGAGACACTTTTGTTAACTTTTCAATTGTTGACTTTAGTCAACATGTGTTGACTTGGTCAACTTTCAAAAAAATAAATATCCTTTTGTGTACATAATGAACTAATTAGGAAAAATTTGGAGAAAGATTAAGGAAATGAAGGGAGATATGAAGTGATTAATAAAAATAGATAATGAGATCTTCTATTAGGTATTTATATCCTATATACACCATTTGGTAAGCTACTTGGTATAATTGAGATGAAAAATAACATTTAGGGTATTAAGATTTACTACATTTAACCTAATCTCCAACTATACCTCTAACTCTAAGTAAGACTATCTGAATCATACACTTAAGAAATAAATGTAATCTATGATTCAATATCTTAGTTTCTAAAGGATCATTTAAGCATTCTAAATGTTTATGCATGATTGAGGGTCATCTCTAACCTTTTACTAGTGATTAGGCAAAATATGAGCATTATATTATCAATTAGGGTTTTAGGGTATATCATGGTAAATTAATGCTTTTATATCCTTAAAGTTATAGTTTTAGAGTTTTTATTACTTTAGGGCACAATCTCTAATGTTTTTACACATTTAGGGTTTCATATATTCTTACGCGATTAAATCTTCGATTGTCATCTTAGGGTTTTGATGAGGTTCGAGATTTTAGGGTCTTCGTATGCGGTTAAGGGTTCAATTGATGATTTAAGGTTTTTCGTATCCACTTTAGGTTTTAGATTGAGATTTTAATCGGTTTTAAATCTTACTAGCTCTTTTGAGTTCGGGAAATTATCTACAGTTTGGACATTTGTTTATATACTTAGAAGGCTAAATTCACGGGGTTTACACAATCGGCTTTTGAACTATGAAAGGAAATAATTGAGTAGTATGGTATGACTAATGCACTATTCATGTATCAATTATAATATGAGATTAGTAATTTGAAACAAGGAAGTCAAACTATAGGAGTTTATTACAATGAACTCAATGAATATTAAGATTAGTTAGCTCAATTGTATGCTTATCCAACTTGTAATTACAGAAGGTTGGATGATTGCATATGTGAAATGAAAGAAAGGGTAGCTAAATTCGAATAAAAAACAAAGTTGTTGCAATTTTTAATGGGATTAAATGATGAATATGAAGTTATACATAATTAGGTTATCCATGGATCCTATGCCAACTGTTAATTGAGCTTTTTACTTGGTCTAATAGATAGAAAAGCAAAAAAGTTAGTTGTTTGATGAGTTCAAGTGTTGAAAGTTAGGCTTTTTAATTAAATTGGACACTAAGTAAGGGATTAGGACTGAATGCAAATGATAGAAGAAAAATAAGGCAGAAATGAATTGTAAATATTGTAAACATTGTAAACAAGATGGTCATTTTGTTAAGAATTGCTTTTAGATTGTTGGGTATCTAGATTGGTACAAGGGTAAAAGAATTGAAAAATGAGGAAGAAAATTGTAGTAGTAATTGTTTCAATTGAAAATTCAAGTGTATACTCTAGCACTCCATTAGATTATGATACTAATGAATGTTTTTAGGGAAATAAGGAGAAAATGATTGACAAACAATTGTTCCAAAGAATTTGCTAAGAAATCTATATGATAATGAGCTCTAAGGACAAGGTTGTTGTTAATCAAGTTTAGTGTGCAGGTATTTCTAATCATTATATTTGCTATAGTATTTCAAGTAATAATATGGATTCTTAAATAATGGACACTAGAGCTACTAACCATAGGACACCTTTCCATACTCTACTTCATGATATTCATACTTTTCCTCGCCTAAATGTTATTAAACTACTTGACAATAGACATGTCTTAGTAAACAAAGTTGGATCAACCTATATGTCTTAGTAAATGTCAACAATATACTTTATGTACCTTAGTTTTCCCATAATTTACTTTTCGTCCCTCGACTTTTATCGCAGCAAAACATGTTGGTCATCATTGAAAAATTTAAGTGTATTTTCAAGACAAGAAAACTAATTAAGAAATTGCTATTGCGTAGGCCTTAGCTAGATTATATGTTCTACAATAGCAATAATGATAGCAATTGTTTTAGCTTGTAATTCTTCTTATATTAATAAGTCTTTTGTTGAGTTGTTTCATGTAAGACTCAATCATGCTTCTACTTCAATGTTGCAACATTCACAATTGTGTAAAGGATACAACATTAAGAATTTCCTTTTTCATACTTGTTGTGAAGCAAAATTTCATCACATTCCTTTTTCTATTAGTTTTAGTCATGCTTCAAGTGCCTTTCATTTGTTACACATTGATATTTGGGGACCTCATATTGTTCCTTTATTTCTAGGGCCAAGTATTTCCTCACTATAGTTAATGACTTTTCATGCTCAACTTAGACCTACTTGTTAAGTCAAAAGTCTCAAGCATTTGAAGTTCTCAAGCAATTCCTTTACTATGTCTTAAATCATTTTTCTATTTGTCTTAAATTTTTTGGGACAAATAATGCAAGTGAATTATTGTCCAACATGTGTTAATCTATGTTTCATAACTTAGGTATTGTGCATCAAAAGATTGTAACATATACTCCTCAACAAAATGGGAGAGTAGAAAGGAAGTATAGATACCATTTAAATACTTCACGGGTCTTGCGTTTATATGCTAATTTGCTTAAAAAAAATTTGGGAGTGTGTTCTTACTATTACATACTTGATCAATCAAATAACTATGACTAAATTAGGTTTGAAAACTCCATATGAAGTTTTGTTTAGCTCTCCTCCTTAATATAAACATTTGTAAGTGATGGGTGTTATGCCCCAAACCAGAGAATTGTAACAGCTTCACTGTATAAACCAACATATGTTAAAAGTTAACTGCCTTAACTGCTAATATAGGTATAGCCAACACAAGGCATTCACCACTCCACTGCTTGGAAGCGCCCCTTTTGTATGTGGTATGAGTCAACCTATGGTGTAACTTTTTAAAAATAGATTTTGAAAAATAATTTTTACAACTAAAATTTCACTAAAATCTATAGACTTGTAGAGCATAGAATAAATTTCATTAATTGAAAACTAGGGGTCACCTGAGGAGACCCTATTAGTTTTCTTACAAGTTAGTATAGTCGATATTCCGAATAGAAATCTAGTCAGGTAAATCTTGAATCTGACTCCCTAATCTCGTTCTCTGGCCTTCGAGTGACTCTACTAAGGAAATCTACAAAACAACTATAGGGGAATGAGCAATAACTTGCTGAATAAATGAAACAAAGACAGTAGCACATATCTAACATCAAGCAACCTAGGTTTTCAAGCAATTTAATTAGATGCAAGGAATGATTAGGCAAATGCCATTATACGACATTGACCAGGCGTCATGAGATCAGAGAAATTACACTCACTCTAATACGAGTTTCAAGGAGTTTAATGCCATGCACTCACGACTTTGGTCACCAAACTGGGGCTTATACAATGGAGAACATGCTTCTCCTAAGACTACCTTCAAACCACTGATCTCAACTTGGCTACAACCCCATCTACTATCAGTTAGTTCGACTCAAGGTAGAAAGAAGACTATTTCTACTATCCTCAATAAAGGCATTTGTGTTTGGCCCACACTTCCTAGTCGTTAACCCTAGTAGGTTGCAATGTAAGTCCGATCAATGGTTAAGCCAAGTTTGTGTTAGATTACTTTTAGGGTGATTGAGCAAATTCAAACAATCTAAAGCATGTAATATCATGAAGCCATCAAGACATCAATCCAACACGCCAATAGCACAACAGTATTCAAGCACACAGCTTCATACATATAGGCAACTAACTTACAATCACAAACAAGACATATACTAAAGTTTCTAAGTATTTTTAACAATACTTTAAAGTGTAGTGAAACACTGATCCTACTTACCTAGATATTAATGCTCATTCTCCTCATGCGTTGTTCTCGTCTCATCTTTCTTTATTATTCCTAAAATTTAACATGACATCTTTAGTTTTTGTCCAATATATAACATGTATGTTTATTATGGAAATTTAAGTATATTTCTAATTGTGTTAGGTAAGTTTTTCTAAAGTGTTTATTAAATATTATTTAAAATAGGATACCTACTAACAAAGGTTCTGACTTGATACAAATTATTGTCCAATAGTTTTTGATCCAGGTTTTAACTTCAAGTGAATCCAACTACTTCATGTAAAATCAAACTTATCTTATATTCCAAAGTCTTAATAAACCTGCAAATGCAGAAAGAAACGATTTAATACTACCATTATATATACATTTTCCTCTTATGGCTTCACTTAATACAACTTATTGGATCTTTTGCACTTAAATTCCTAAACCATCAAATATATACCTAAAATTGAAAATCAATATCTTAAAGCCCCTATACACCAACTTATAGTTACTACATGTTAGCCAATATAGATTGAAGTACGTTTTTACAAAAACCTAACTTAGCTCTTTTTAGGAAAACTTACTTCCAGCGCACTGTCTTATGGAAAATAAATTTTCCCCAAAATCCGACTATCAAAATTTAAAAATCTAATCATATAGCATCAAATTTCAACATCTTAGGAGATTAACCACAAAATTTGAAGTCAAAACCACATGAATTTGTCTTTCAAAAACTCGATCGAAAATTATTGCGCAAGATGTTTTTCTTAAGGACCCCATATCTACACTAAAATTTTAAAAAATTAGATTGAAGATTTGAATTCCTCATGCAAAAATAAGTAAGGAAACCAAATTTCAAAATTTTTGGAGTTTGTTTGCTATTTTTCCCAAATTTTTGATAAAATCAAGAAACCAAGGACTCAACAGGAATGCAAAGCTCTGACCACTAGTTAGGGAAGGGGTTTTGTCTACCAATCTAGTTGTGGCCACTTCTTCAAGACACCACCTTGTTTTACTTCCAGTTGGTCGTCTTCTTTAGGATCTCACAAATCCCCTTATTCACACACTATTTTTCTTCAATTTTGTTTCCTCATTTTCTCTCTCTATTTTTTCACTCTAAAAATTTTTCTGACCTTACAACTGATTAAGCTTCTTCCAAAATGATAGACTCATTTTCTTTATAGCCTTCTTTAATTTATCTTTGATTTTTTTTCTACTAAAGACACATGGAAGAATGAATATTAAGGTGTCCAATAGTTAAGGTCTCTCCTTCTCATACACATCAAATTATTATCATGCTAGTAATGAAGTTTGTTGGTTGTCTACTAACTTTTTAACCATTTTTCCCTTTTTTAGTAATTTATTTATTGAATTTTACTAAATTTCGAATATTTTCAATAATAACAGGCATATATATTTATATAATAATTATACCCAATGTATATACATGTCTTTTATATATTATTTTATGTATAATATTAAATATATTACTCTTATAATCTATTTATAAGTGTTGGTTATTTTTCAAGATTCAATTCATGCGTTACCAATAATAATATAGTAAATTTATATGATTTTGGCTATGCTTTTAATATTTTACTATATTTTTAAATTTCAAACCTACGATAAATCCTCAACTAATCTCACAAACCCCTCTTAAGCATCTAGTATAATTAGGTTACTTTTCTAAACGCTCTAAATTGGCTATTGAACCTAATCACGCCAATACGAATCTTACAATGAGCTACCTTTGTTACATTGATAAACTTCCTAAACCAAGAAAAAAAAAATGAATCAAGAGGATTTAAGTTGTTTTTCTAAGTTATGTTCATTGACAAAAAGGGTACAAAATGTTTGATCTTGCCACACATCAAGTGGTTGTTTCACAAGATGTTATTTTTCATGAGAATATTTTTCCTTATAAGAGTGATCCTTTACTTCAGCAACATTCTATTTCTATCACAACCCAATAGTATCATTGTCGTGATAGGTTGCTATGCACTATATAATGGTCTACTATCAACCCCCTTGCTAATCGCAAATCTTTCATATGACACATAAGGCTCTTTCCACTATACGTTACCACTAAGCCCATAGATAAATAATATAGAGTAATTTAACTAAAATTACTTCTATGGTATAAATTAACTAGATGTGTGAACTCGTGAGACCCACACCAAAAGAATATTACAAACAAATGCAGTTCATAAGGAAACTACATTAGAAATTTTAATCTATGTTATAAACAAAAATACAAAAGTAACTAGTTATCTACAATCTATTACAAAATGTCCTCTGCGCACTTGGATCACTCCAACCCGTCCCTACATAAGACTTACCACGGGCATGTCTCGGCTCGAATTAGCAAAAAGATTTTCCTACATCAAAAGAAATCTATCGGGGTATAAGCTTAAGCTTACTGAGATAAATACCCTCGTCAATACCACATAGTAGAAATTTATTAGATGCACAATCATATGAATGCATGAACAATTAATATGTCAAACAACGCATGTAGTGACCTAGGAACTACATATGACTCAGAATTATGCCCCCTGTAGTCGGGGTTTGGAGATAATTAACCGACCAAAACCAAAATCTAGATTCTAGACCTTGGGTTTTATTTCATTTACACTATTGTGCTTAAGCTAAAACAAAACTGTAAATATATATTTATATTTGTATATACTTTCTTTATTGAATAACAAATCATACTTTTAAAATCTCAAGTCTAGCGATGTGGTAGCCTCTACAATCCATAAACACACGTTCTAAGTAGAAGCTACAAGACGTGGCCCCTTGCTGATGGTTGGCGTCTCCCAGCAACTAGTAAGCCCATCAGCTTAAGACAAAGACTTAATATAAATAATGACATAGCTAGTACCCAATTCTGCAAGAGGCTCGTCCTCCTGTGAGTCCCTTCCTATCTTCTGCGTAAAGCGACAATCAGTGTTATCCATATACAATATGAGGAATGCATCTTTCATTTTAATTTCTTAATCGTATAAGTGATTAACTCAATTTTCAAGGTGATTAAATAGTTTCATTCCATACAATTTCACGTATAAATTATTATAAACAATTCCCATTATTATATAATTAACAAGCCATTACATTCATCCGCAAATTCATATACATGTATTTCCCATATCCTACAAGTATCTAAATTTATATATATATATGTTTAGGTGTATCTATTCTACAAGCAAAATTAAGTAAAGAGTCATCGAGAATTTACTCACTCCACCATGTGGTCAATCAAAGTAATCTAGGGGCAAATCATCTTCGTACGTGATGTCCCCTGATCATCAAAATTATAATACTATAAGGAATTGATATAAACTTAAGATACTAAGCTAAAATACCTTAAGTTATATTCTTAACTAGTTTTCGTATCTCTTTTTAGTTTTTACTTAAAAGTTCAATCACGTATAACTTTTTCGTTTTAAATCCAATTTTTATGATCATATAGTCAATCTTCATCATTTTTTAGTGCACTTTAACGTGGTGAGATTAGATTTTTGCAATGAGGCATGAAAATCTGTCCATGAGCCAGAATAGTAGCGATCCTCATGTTTTGGAGTGCTTTTAGGCCTTGTTTGGTAAATGGGCTTTTTGTTAACTTGAGAAATCCTTTGGGCTTGGTCTTAAGATTTTATCTTAATCTCAAAATACTCCTTGAGATCAAATTTACAACTTTGATTTATACTCCTAAGGCTAATAACCACTTCATGGGCTCTTTAGTGGGCTTAAGTTGTCAAATGGGCTTATTTTTTGTTCAAATTAAAGTTAGTGACTTTGTTGGGCTTATAGAGTCTTAGGTAGACTTCTTGTAGGCTAGTGACTTTGTTAGGCTTATGGAGTCTTAGGTAGATTTCTTGTGGGTTTCAAAACAACCTTTCTTAATATTTTAAAGTACTGGTCTTAATTTTAATGAAGGCCCAACTTAGAGTTCTAGGCTTATTTTGAGAGTTTTAGGCTCGATTTTAAGTTTTAGGCTTTGTATACTTGCTTTAGTTGATCTTTCCACTTTGTTTACTTACTTTTATCATATTTTTAAGTATCTTTTACTTATGTTCTTGATCTGTTCATGATGAATCTAAGGGTTTCTCACTTGGTTTTTCAACTTGTTTCATCGCTTTCTTAAGTTTAGATATTAGATCATGTACTTAAACTACTTGTATTTAAATTTTAACTTAACTTTTTTTCCGTGAGATGATTCTTTAACTCATGTTTTACACAAAGAAATAAAAGATCTTACACTTATTACAACTTCCATATCATAGTTCATGTCATACAAAGTTGGTTGCTTCATAAAACTTCATGTGATGAATTTTTCTTTAACTTAAGTCTAGATTTGAGCATGTTTAGCTTAATGGAAGTAAAATCAACATCCAAATGACCTTTGAATCCTCACATCCAGCATGCTCGTCTTCCATTCAAGTTCTTGTTTCAATATTTTCTCAACTTAAAATCTTCCATTCAAAGTGTTAAACAAGTATCTTTATAAAACACCAACTTTACATGCACATGTTTCAACTTCATGCAAGGGTTTCATGAGTTTGTTTCTTAAGATGGTCTTTGGTGTTATAATAACTTACAATCATACTCATATCTTCAAGAAATTAAACTCTCCTAACATGAACACTAGCCCGCTAATCACAAGAAACACTTGCTCATCCTTAAAGCAAAATATGGTGGTTGTGTACAAAGGTTCCAGTTAAGCTCTTAACTTTGCTTCCTCCTTTGGCACCCTTTTGGAAAGTCGAGTTATTTGATCCTTTGGAGTGGGGTTTATGGAAGGTTCTAATGGTTTTAAAGGAGCTTAGATGTTGGAAGAAAATGACACAAGAAAAGGAAATGGAAGTGTCGTGAGTGGGGCTTGGAAATGGCGGCCAAATGAGGGATTTTGTGGGGTAAGATTGTTTCCTCTTTTATGTTTGTTTCAAGTGAGAGAAAGATGAAGTGAAAATGGAATTGAAAGTGGGAGAAATGAGGGAAAGAGTGGCTGGTTGGGAATGAGGGAAATGGGTGTTTAAGATGTCTTGAAATTGTTATCTTGTAGCTTACACAAAAGTCAATAATTACAGCTATTGATGATGTAAGCATTAAGGAGTGAATAGTGGTGTGTAAGAGAAAGTGATTAATGTGTAAAAGATAAGAGCATAGCCCCCCTCTTCTTCTTGTTCAAACTGGCCATTTAGTGTACTTTATGGCATGAAATTGTCTTGTCTCATTTAATGAAGTTAAGCATGTGAAATCTTGTGAAAAATTGTCCATATGTAGTACAAGTGAAGGGGTGATAAGGAAAATGTCTTATTACTAGATTTTGATAAGTTATCAATTGATAAGTGATTCCAACTTTCAATTGATAAGTCATCTAAGGTGATTGGTTGGTCTACTTATTTATATGTAAGGTTGAGACAGGAAGATAAGGGCATGGTCTTATAGGATATTGTTTTAGGATTTTCATCTTGTATTGTTTTGTACTTTATGATTCGATTCTTATAAAATTGTGAAATTTTCTAAAGTTGAATAAAATTATTCAAATTAAATTATCGATTAGTCACTTAGGGTCAAAAGTCCCTGCTTGTTTTAGGGTTTAGGGTCTTAGGTGACTTTAGAGCTTATAGTTCTTCAAGCTCAAGTTTTATCGATAATTGGTTTTTAAATTAGAAAAATATGGTTTGTTTCTAAATGTAAACTTAAGTTCTTAGTTTCGTTGATCCTTAGGATCATTTGGATAATACTTTTAATTGAATCATAGGCCTAGTAAAAGTAAGGTTTACAATTTCTATTCCTTAAGGACTTGTTTTGTTTGATTCAAATTGTTTTCCTAGTCAGTCATCTACTGACCATTTGCAATATGTCAGTTCTAATGACTTAGAGAGCTATGCTTTAAAGCAAACTTCTAATGAACCTCATGACTCTCAATCATCTATAGATTAGGAAATTCTATTAACACTTCGAAAGTTATTCCTTCTATCGAATTCCGTAGGTCACAACGAGAAAGAAAATTGCCCCATTAGCTAAACAATTTTGTGCACACACTTCATTTTAAGGCCTTAACGGTCATTATTGCTTGTTCATTTACTATTGCTACCTCAGTTCCTTACCCATTATTGGGTACACAAACTTTTGATATTTCTCCACCTGATTATGTAGCCCTTTTGGCACACATGCTAACTGTTCAAGAACTATCTAATTACTTGTAAGCTACCAAGCATCAAGAGTAGGTTAATGTCATGCAAAATGAGATAAATGCCTTAGAATCTAATGATACTTGGGAGCTGACTAGTTTTCTTAGTGGAAAGAAAGAAATTGATTATGAATGGGTATTTAAAGTGAAACATAGACTTGATGGGAGTGTTGAATGATATAAAGTACGGCTTATAGCTAAGGGATATACACAATTAGAGGGTATAGATTTTTGTGATACTTTTTCCCCTATTGCTAAAGTTAGTATAGTTAAAGTGCTCATTGTTATAGTTACTTCTAATGCTATGCTTTTGTTTCAAAATCGTTGCTAATAATGCCTTTTTATATAGGCATTTAGATAAAGAAATCTATATACAACCACTAGAGGGTTATACTAAATCTTTGCCAAATCAAGTTTGTAGGCTTTAGAAGTCCCTTTATGGACTTTAAACAAGCATCCTGGTAATGGAAATTGGAGATTTCTAATTTTCTACTTAATGAATGTTTTCTACAATCTACACATGATCATTCCTTATTGACATTTCATAATTCTCAAGGGTTTGTCGCTATTTTAATCTATGTAGTTGATACACTTACCACTTATTCAAAGGCTCATTTTATTTCTGGCTTGAAGAGCAAACTTAACATCACATTCACAATAATAGATTTAAGGTTGGCTCAATTTTTCCTTAGTTTGGAGTTATATTGTAAATCTATAGAGGCACTTATTAATCAACGGAAATTTATTATGGACATTCTTACTGATACAGGTATGTCAATGGCTAGGCCTTCCTCATTTTTTATGGCTACTAATTTGAAATTAGACAATCAGATAGGGGAGCTACTTATTGATTTTAGTATGTACAAATGGCTTATTGGATGTTTATTGTATGTAACTCTTAAACAACCTAATATTCCCTTTGTTGTTCATAAATTGAGCCAATTTTTATCACACCCTCGACCAACACATTTACAAGCTTTACTTCACCTTCTTCATTATCTCAAAGGCTTTATCTTCTTAGATTGTTTTATCCTTCTTCTATTGATTTTGTACTCAAGGCCTACTGTAATGCAGACTAGGGTTCCTGTCACATTGATTGCAAATCAATTACAAGTTATTGTTTGCTTCTTGGTAGCTACATAACCTCTTGGAAAAGTAAGAAGCAAATCACTAATGCTAATTCTATAATCGAAGTTGAATATGGGAGCTCGATTGCTATTTCTAAGGAGATTTTATGGATTTCCCATATCCTCTAAGATCTTGATGTTTCACTTTCTTTGCCTATTGAGTTGTATTATAATAATAAGTCAAAGTTATTTATTACTAACGATCCTTGTTTACACGAGCGAGCAAAACATCTTGATATATATGTCCATTTTGTTTGTCATCACATTCATGCTAGTCTTCTTCTTCCATTGCGTATTAGTTCAAAGCAGCAACTTGTTTACTTATTCCCAACAATGTTTGTCAGATTGTTACTAGTCCATCTATCTTACACATGTCATTTGCTGATTGGTAGAATTAGTTTGGTTAGTTCCTAATAGCTATTAGTTAGGTGTAGGTTGTATAAATACCAATGTAATAATACTATATACACTAACTAATCATTCTATTTGAGATAAAGCTAGTATGAATACCTAAACTTTCAATTTTTTTTTTATTTTAGTACCTAAACTTTAAACTTGTTCATTTTAATACTCTAACTTTTTAAATAAGACAAATTAATATATTTATTATAACAGCCACTATTATAAAAGGGTAGAATTATAATATAAGTACATCAATTTTCATTTTACTTCCATTTTAGTACTCAAATTTTATTTTTTATTTCAGTTAGTACTTCAACTTCTTAAAGAAAAAAAAAATAAGTATTCTTTATAATGACCGTTATAATAAAAATATAAATTTTCCATATTTAAAAAGTAGTGTACTAAAATGAATAAATTTAAAATTTAGATACTAAAATGAAAAAATATGAAAATTTGAGTACTTCTAATTGCTTTATCCTCATTTTATTCTATTGAATTTTTTCTTCTCAATAGAAATGTAGTTTGATCTTCTTCCCACATTTACAATTCAATATGTTGTAGATTGTTGAACTAGATTTACATTCAATTTCCACAATACCATTGAAACTTTTCTTCAACAGTAAAGTATGCTAGACTAGAATTTTTTTATAGTAAATATTAATAAGCTTGGAAGTATGTTAGTAGGCCATAACCATTGATAAAGAAAGCTTAGGAAGGAGACTTTTGAAAAATAAAAATAAAATCAAATGCCTATTTTGTTAAAAATTTTCTATATGCTTTGGTGCTAGAAATAATTAATATTTTAAAATATAAATTTCCTAATAATAAAGGCCACCATCATATGCTTACCAAAATAAGGAGGTAAAAAAAAAAAAAAAAAACGAATGAAGATTGTTTGTACAGCACAAGAATAATTTATGGATGCAATGAGTAGTAGTTGACTCCTATCATAAAAGAGTGTTATTCTTTTCGTTAGAAAGACAAAACTTGCATTAGGTCCTCTAACCACATGGTACTGTAACATAAGGTAGTATTTAGTTATAAGAACAAGACATGACAAGTATAAAAAAAACTGGATAGTACAAGTTTATTATATCATATTTGGTTTGCATAGAACTGAAAATGAAATTTATATTAAAAATTAATTATTTATATTATAAAATAAATAATTTTTTGTAATATTTAATGAAAATAATATTTATTAACTTAATATTATAATATAAAGGGGCATTTTTGAGAATGCAAAATATTTTTTGTTTTCGTCTGATGAATTTCATTTTTATACCATGATTTAGATATAACAAAATTTAAGTATTTTGTTTAGTTCATCTCGTTATTGGAGCAGATAGCAACAACCATTTCATCCGACATGCGTAGTTTTGATTTTCCAATGGATTTCCATCTTTCATTAATGGAAATTTTTTGATATAATGAGTAATAGCTCTGGTTATTCGCTGTTCAAAAATTCTTGTTTAGGCAATTCATACCATCCATACATAGTGTTTTGATCTAAGATTCAATTCTTCCGTGTTTCAGCAGTAGCATATTGCTCTGTGAAGCTAAGGTCCAAAATATAGAAGAAAGAGGTGTTTCAACGACTATATCACTCAGTCAATTCTATTCCACTTAATCCCTATGTCATGGCCACATATTTTTCCGGCTAAGTAATGGGAAACCTTTCTAATTATAATTCTATTTATTTATTAGATCTTATCTAATTTCTTTTTTATTCTATTTATTTCCTATTTTAATTAATTTTATTTAAAATTTTAATTATTAATATTAAATTAATTAATTTTTTTTCTATTTTGATTTATTTTTAGCCGAGGTAGGCTACTAACTTGCTCGTTGAAGTACTTAATTTTTGTCTAGTCACTAAGCAAATTTATAAACTAAATATGAGATAAAATTTTTTATCCAATCTAATACCATAAAAATTGTATAACCAAACACTACCTAAGAGTTACAACCACAACAATTGGGCTCAACTTTCGATACAAACCTTACAATTGCTTTCCACCAAACATTAGATCATTGCCAAGGGTGGTATGATGTCTCTATAATCAAATATATCTATCGCAATTTTAGTCTATATTAATATCAATATGAATAAATAGGATCTTCTTCCACTATTCATCTTTTGCAATTTATGTCTCCTTGTTCTTCGTCCTCTTTTTACCTTCACACTATGTTTCAATTCAAGGAAAGAAGGGAAAAGCTAGAATTCAAAATGAAAATAGTACATTTTCCTTAGTTGAAGGGGCAAGGGAAAAAAGAAGAGAATGGATTTGAGAGAAAAAAAAAAAAGGTTTTCCTAAGGTCCATTATAAGTAGGCAAGGTTTAGTTTGGTTCAATTTTCGCTTCAAACCAAACCAAACCATGAAAATGTGATTTATTTTTTTAGACCTATGAGTCAAATCATACGATTTAGGTTATAAATTTTTTCCAATCATAAAATTTCGGATTGGTTTATAGATTGAACTATATTTTCTAATCTAGAGGTATATAATTGAATAACATGTAATATCATATAAAAGGTAATGGTTAAAAAAATCACATATCAAAGGTATTGAATTTATTTAATAATAATAAATATTGATATTGAATTAAAGTTACTAAAGTCAACATTCATGTGACTAGGAAATTTCAAATTTTATCAATAGCTAATTTTATTTATAAAATTAGCATATAATATAAACTTTGAGTCAAATTATCTATATACTTTACAGATTATGGTAATAAAAATTCAATACGTATACATTTTAATAAATGTAAATAAAAAATCTTTTGAGTGTTATATTACAACAAAGAAAATGTTCAATTACAAGTATAATATTACTATGATTTATATAGTATGATTTTATTCAATTTTACCAATTAGTTTGGTTTATCTTTTCAAATTAACCATAAATTGGCATGTTCTTTTGGTTTAAAAATTTTCTAAACTAAATTGAAAAAAATATATATTTTTGGTTTGGTTTGGTTCAGATTGATCCATTTTTTTCGTACCCTTAAGGTCTACTAAAATTAATTATCTCCAATTTGGAGAGAATTAGGAGGTAATTGTTATAAAATTATAAACTTACCCTTGAGATAAACACATATTTTTTAAATGTGAGGACTTATATGGTACTCTAATAAAATGGAAAAAAAATTTGAAAAAAAAATTATAAATAACTCCATTAAATTTTAACTTAGGTAAGGATTAATTTCCTGAATTTTCAAAGTGTACTTCAGAACCTAAAAAGCTTTGAGAGTTAGAAATATAAATGACATTTCCCTTTTAGTTAAAAAAAATTATATTATAGTAAAAGTTTAGGAAGTCTTAAAATATAATTTGATAAGTTCGAAAAGGTGTTTCTACACCAAAATCAAAATTTATAAGAATTTTTTTCAACCTTTGAAAGTTATTTATCGACTTATCAAAATCTAAGTAGTTTTAAAATATACTTTAAAAGTTTAAAGAGTTAATTTTCTCTTAAATCAATATTTAGAAATGTTATCTACATTTTCTCATATAAAATCATACTATTAACTTCTACTTTCATTATAAAATTCCTTTCCTAATTCATTCATTTCACTTTTTTCTTTTTTTCTTTTTTTTTTCTTTTCTTCATCTGATTCCTTCCCGCTTCCCATGGGTTAGTGCCTTCAAAGTAGCAATGTTATCTTCAACTTATGTCGGGAGGGGGAAAAAAACAAAAACACTTCTGTCGTGTGCAGTTGAATCTCCAATATCTTTACAGGGTCCATGTCGGTCAGCGAAGTGCTAGCAATTTCACGGTGAAAATGTCATACCTTTTATGCGAATTTTCCCTTGTTAAAACTAAATCATAGTTGGGGGAATTAAAAAAAGAAAAAAAAAAAACCTATTTCAAAACAATTTAGCATTCCTAATTTGGTGATTTTAGACCGAAGAAGAAGAAAAATTCCCATATATATATTTACTAATGGATCGTTTATTTTCTAAAATAAGATAAAGAGAAAATGAAAAAGTTATACTTTAAGAATGATTGTCACCAGAATTAGGATAAAAATTATACTCTAATATTAACTGATCTTTTATTACATTTCAATGTTTAGTTTACTTTATTAATTGCAATATTAAACCAAAAGTATCAATATGCCCTTAATTTAGTCTTTTCGAAAAAACATCAAAATTCATTTAATCTTTTTTATTAATTGAGGATATGATTACCATTATTTGATATTTTTATCTCCCATAGAGAGGGAATAAAAAAATTCGATATTATAAAAGATAATAACTATTAAGGAGTAAAAAAGTCATGGAAATAAAAATTTTCTAACCAATTTTCATGTAAATAGAATAATAGAAAATAATTTGAAAATAGCTCTCTCTATTACCTGTAGACTAATGAGCCGTTAAGTCAGTTAGATCTCCATCTTTTTCTTTCTTCTCAATGAAAAGACTCACGATCTATTCTGGAATCAATATTAAGTAATATATAAAGACACAAGAAGTCTTTTGGATAATATCTAAATCACTTTCCAATGCATTGCGTTCTTTATTAGTCACGGAAAGTCCAGTTTACTGCTTCCATGCAGAATGTCAGCCCATATTGCAATGACATTTGATTCACAGTCTCTACAAATATCCAAAATCTTATCAACCATAATTCTATCGTATTGATGACTCGCTTATCTACAATAAGGTAGTCTCAACGCTTAATTATAAGTTAGTAGAGATTTATTAAAAAAGGTACAATATACTTAGAATGAGGGCGACTGGAAACCAAGGAGGTGCTTCATCCCCTACAGAAGAGAATTTACCAGATATGGACGATCGTCAAAAGGAAAAAAAGGCTTTCAGCGGAAGTTGATGCGGATCTAGAGCAATTAGAATCAGACTACAGAGAGAAAAAGGTCTCATACAAAGACTTCGTTCTCACTAACGTGCCTGGTGCATATGAAAAATGCTTTTATTGTCACTATAAAAATCCCAGGAAGTGGAGCAGACAAACAAGGATACTCCTTATGGTGTTAGAGTCGTCTTATTCTCGAAATTTGAAAAATCTACCATTTAAGCCCCATGGAAGAATACCTTAATCTTAAAGTGTCTGAGGATAAATATTGGTTTCGAGATTATGGAATTCAAAATAAAGCATCTCTAGAAAGGTTTGACATCTTTTAAATTAGTGCATGCTGGGGGAGGCTTTTTCTTAGCAACTTTTGACCCATCAAATGACTTGAATTGGGTGATCAACAACAGGCCTCGGTTTATTAACGGCTCACTTGTAGCCATTAAAAAATGGATACCAAATTTTAGGGCCTCAATGGCAAAGCTGGATTCGATAGCAGTGTGTGTGAGAATACAGGAATTGCCTATGGAGTATTATTCGCCAATCGCTATAAGGAAAACTGGTGAAGCAATGAGTCCGGTGCTCCGATTTGACACTTATACTGTATGCCTCGAAAGGGGTGAATTTGCTAGAATTTGCATCTAAATTAGCATGAACACCCCTTTAGTTCACGCTATTATGATTGAAGGAACTTCATATAGTGTCCAATATGTAGGTCTACCGGCGTTATGTAATCTATGTGGGTGTGTTGGACACAATAAATTTGTTTGTCGGAAGGGAAAGAACGAGAAGCAAGGTGCTTCGGGAAGCATCATCGAGTGTTGCCACCACTAATCATCATGTAAGGAAAAATCCAAAGGGAACAAAATTTGACAGTAAACCATGCCAATCTAATCCAAACTTGTCCCAAGACCATGGAGATTCGATTCAAGAACAGGAACTGCAAGATGAACAGTATAGTGATCAGATTAAAGTGGAAAGAAAGAAGAAAACTGTTAGGAAAAATGTAACTAATACAGGAGGAAAACCAAACGTCAGAGAATATAATCGTGAAGTGGTTTGAAACGAACATAGAAATACGAAAGGGAAAGAGAAACAGACAGAGGTAACCAAAAGGAGACCTAGTAACGACATAGTTACTACGATTCCCAGCGACATGCATTAGGTTACAATAATGAGAAACGAAAAGACTCAGAAAATTGTGAAGGAAAGGGCTACCAGCGAGAATAAAGAGACGGAAAAAGACCACGAATGTAATAATTCAATGTCTCCTCAGGTTCCCTTGCAAGATATGGTTATAGAACCCGACATTAACTTCTCTTCAAATCCCACAACCACCAAGATTGGAAGAATCCGAAAGTCTTGGAAGCAACGGGTAAGAGAGCATGGATCCAAGATACCAACTCCCCCTTCAACATCCTCGTCCTCCACCCGGTTTCAAGCTTGCTAACACTAAGTCCAAATGCTTTGGTATGGGCTTTTCCTCTACCACAATATATAACGAGAGTGGTGGTCGAATGGATATCCAGACAAAGGATTCAACACAATTGGGAACACCCCAACGCTGTCCCGATAATTCGGTTCAAAGAAACCCGACCTCAAGGAAGACTGCAGGTGGTCAACTCAGGACAAGTTGCACTAATGCTGAAGGAAGGAGTCTTCTTGGTCAGGACATCCATATGGGCGTCTCGGCTACCAATAATGAGTCCATTGATGAAGTGAAAACCGACCATCCAGGGACTTGTGAATATCCTCTATCGCAACCCAATGGTGATGGTCGATCTACCAGCAATTCCTTTGATACTGGTCCTTTCGGAAGGAGTGATGAACCAAAGTCTATTCCCGCCATAGGATTGGGGTGTAACACTGGTTGTCAGCACCTCCCGACGATGCTAGATGCACATGGAAAAAGTCCGCTACATGCAGATGGGTTATGAAGACATAATGCCGCAACCTTGGTTCGGAATGAATATTTCTATTTTGGATTCATCTATCATAGCGCAAGAAGGCATGGTTATTAGGCGAAGGCCATTCAAAATACTTTCATCGAATGTTTGTGGAGCAAATTCTCATGCTTGCACGCAAGTAATTCAGCAATTGATCAACCGGCATGAACTTGACATAGTGTGTTTGCTTGAAACAAAATTGGAGCACGGAGCCACAATGAATTTGCAAAACCTTTTGGGGTATGATCATATGCTATGCGTGGAAGTAATGGGTTAGAGTGCGGCCATTATGGTACTTTGGAAGTCCGCACATGCTACAATCAATGAGGTACACTAAGGCACCCAACAGATTTTTGTCCAAGTTTAGATACCTAACTCAAACTTATCTTGGTTTATGTCGAGTTTTTATATGAATATGGGTCTTTTTTTTGAAAAATAATACAAAAAAAGGGCCCTATGAGAAAAATATTGCAATTGTAGCATGCACTTTCACTTTTTGCTAATTTTTATATTGAAAACGCATGCATTGTATGTATTTTTAGTATACAAAAGGCCTAAGCACTTCCATCTCCACATATATATACCCAATTCCACATAGCCTAGCCTCATTTCTACCATATTCACAATATGAAACTTAAAAAATGCAGAGGAAAGAGGAGAAAATACAAGTTTGAAGTACCAATCCATTTTTTTACAACAGTAAATATCTAAAATAGGTAATAATCCATACTTTACATTTCAGATTTTTTAATTTCACGCATGTAACATAGGTTTTCCAATTTATTGATATTTTATGAAATTTTCTTATATTTTGTCTAGATTAAGGCATTTTTGTTGTTTAATAAATAAGTTGTACGAATGTTGGTACAAAAAATGTTAGTGTATATTTTGCAATCATTATGTTTTTTTTTAAGCTCTCATAATGTGATCGGTAGAATTAATGAGTTGAAATTAGGTAGTGTGTTATGCAATTTAATGAGATGATATTATGCATTTTGTTAAGTTGTCGCTTGGTGTAGAGTTGAAGCGTTTTATGTCATCTAAATCTTTGATTCATAGTAATATTATTAGCGTAAAAATGATAGATTACGCAAAAGTTATATTATATGCGAATGGAAACATTATGATGGGTAACTCAAGGCCAAAGTATAATAGAAAGCTTATTAAGAAGGTAAAGATTAAGAAGGATTTAAATTTCTCTCATTTTTTTTTTTTAGAGAATTTGTGAATGCACCAAAATTAACCCAAGTGGTGTTGAAATCTTGCATAGGCATCCCCTTTTCAATGATACTAAAGTTCCTTATAAGTTGATGGCTGTCGAGCTTGGTTTTTCACCCTTCGGTTCCTTTTATAAAATTAGGTATTCTCTAAACCGATCAGTACTAAACCCTACCTGTTTAATATTGATCCTCGACTAAGGTTTAAAGAAGACTATTTTTACTAGCTTGAAAAGATTTGAAGTTACCATTCAACCGGAGTCGAGAAAAGGGATTAAATTATAACCAATTAGGTGGATTAGTTATAACTTACCTACCGACCTATCGATTAAAAAAACCTATTATAAATACGGTTTTTTTTTTTAAACTAAAGATCTGGATTCGAGGGTTAATTTATTAAACCCTAAACGGGTATCACTTTTAACTTTTCGAATTTAATTTCACTTTTCAAATGTATCCTTTTTGATTTCTAAAAAACAACTAATTATGATACATGAGACTAAATTAATCAATTTACATAAATATATAAAAATGGAAAAAAATAAAACTTTCCATATTTTAAATCACCTTGTACTTACGTACGGATGCTTACGTACCTGCTATTCGGGATTAGACTTCCGTAGTTCGTTTATAAAAAAACTTTAGTAAGTGGTTTGATTTTAATTTTTGAAAAAGGGTCGCATTTACATTTTTATCTAGTTCAATTTATTCAAGGAAATTTTTTTAAAAGGTCCTAATTAGTGTTTTATTTTTAGAAACTCTAAAATAGTCCTAATTTGGAAAAAGGTCTATTTATTTTTAGAAAACTTAATTTTTCTAAGTGTGAAAACAATTTTTATTTACTAACTTATTTATTTATTTTTATTTTTATTATATTATCTTATTTATTTTATACTTATTCTATCTATTTATATTAAAATAAATAAATAGACTACTTTCTTTCTTTTTTCTTTTTTCTCTTTTTGTTTTTCTTCTCTTTCTTTTTTCTTTTTCGTTCTTTTTTCCTTTTTTTCTTTATCTCATTTATAACATTTACAAATAAATAAATGAATAAAAAAAAAAAAGAAAAACCGGGTCAACTTAGATTGGCTTCAGATCGGCTCACTTTGGCTTAGATTGACACGATCGGCTCACTTCAACCTGAATCGGCTCACTTCGGCTAGGTTGGCTCACTTCAGCTTAGATCGACTCGATCAGCTCACTTCGCTTGAGTTAACTCACTTCGGCTTGAGTCGACTCACTTCGGCTTAGATCAACTTGGTCAGCTCACTTCGGCTTGGAGTCGACTCAAGAAATCCGATGGTGGTGGTTTTTATAAGAAAAATACTGTAGAGAATGCTATCCTAGAGAAAGAGGAATCGTGCTAGAGAGAAGCAACTTCGATTTTTGTTTTTTCTAAAGTATTTTGAAGTTTTCATTGTGTTTTGAAAATTAAGAGTAAACCCCTATTTATAGGTGTCATGGTTGTGTTAAGGATGAAAAAAATTAAATACAATATAATTTTCTTCCAATTTTGGATTAGACAAACCTGGACAATATGTGGTGCCAAATACATAGCTACAAGTATATGAATGTGCCGAAGTATGTCGGAGTGTGTCTACCATACTTAAAAGTGAGTTGGTAAATAATGTAGCGATGACGTAGCCCGTGACGTAGTGATGGCATGGCAATAAAGTGAAAAAAGAAAATAAAAGATATATTTTGCACCTTCCATGAATTAAACCTAGGATCTCTAAGTCATGCAATATCAAGTTCAGATGCTTATCCAGCTGAGCTATTAGTTTTTCCTTATTCATATGTGTAATTAATTGTACATATGAACCAGGTCAACCTGAGCTAAATTCAAATCTAAGCCTAGACCCAACAACCTTTTATTCAAAACTATTGAAATTAAAATTATATTATATTTAAACAACCTAAAAATTTATTATTTTCTAAATACCCTATTTTATTTTTTGACTTTTCACATTTCTTATTTTTTTTGTATTTTTTCTAAATTTCTTATTTTTTTGTACTTTTTCTTATTTTCCTATTTTTTATATTTTTCTAGAATTCCTATTTTTTCTAAAATTCTTCATTTTTGGGGGCTTTCTTTAATTTTTTTTTTTTTTTAACTTTTCGTCATTTAGGACCCTATAACTTAAATTTGAAAAATAAAAAGGGGGCAAAAATTAGGTATCTATAATAACTATTAAACAAGATATGGATGTTGACAATTTCATTGAGATAGTTAAGTCTTTTAGGAAATGAAGTATTCAGGGAGTATACATAAGGCACAGCGGAGAATTAAGTGCCTGGATCGAGCATGAAATACAAAAATCAGAAAATCCGACCCTTATAACACCCTATGTGCAATCTACAGTGACTGATGTCAAGCAAGCGAATGTGAATGCGTTAAATGAACCATATATGAATTTCACTAAGTATGGGCATGTCGACATCATAGAGGAGCCACTTGACAAAGTATTAGATCTTATTATTGAACACGAAGAGTCTTATGATCCGTATGTAAAGAGAATACACATGGAAATAAATGTCGATGATTAGGGATAAGAGGAGGCAACTAGAAATGGTGATAGGGATCATGTTGGACTTCAGGATGACAATAGTGAAGGTCGCAAGGATTTAGGAGAACCCCAAGTGAGACCAAATGTTGTTGCTAGTAATGTACCAATCCAACTATCTCATGAAAACGACCTAAGTAAGCCTCATTGTACCACTCGTGTACTAATGTCCAATAGTTAATTTGAGGACCTTCCACAATTAAATGAGCCGGTGGATAGGCTTGTGAGAGATCTTATTCCATTCTATAACAACCAATACGATAATAGTAGGTATGTGACGTTTAAGAGAGACGTCAAGGAAATGTGCAATAGCATCAACATGTTCGATGACTTGAGTGTCATCATGCATTTCAACACCAAGAAGGATCTCATAGATTCAGTGAAATCGTTTTACATTAGGAACTACTACGATTTCCATGTCGAGATGTCAAAGCCAACTATGTATGTAGTCTATTATAGGAAGAAGGAAGAGGGTTATAAGTATAGGTTACAAGGATATTTGAAAAAGGTGGAAGGCCTTTTCAAAATCACAATTTTAAAGGGATCGTACACTTATGTGAACCCCATAATGAAATAAGACCACCCTCAGATTGACAACAACATCATGGCAAGGCTACTCGTCAATAGTATACGAAATAATCCCAATGTAAAGATACCTAATCTTGTAGTAAATGTACAAAATATGTAAGCATACGCTGTAAGCATTAGGAGGGTTTTTGAAAGCCAAGAGGAAGGTAGTTGAGATGATATACAATAATTGGGAGAAGTCGTATAATGAGTTGCCGAGACTATTGAATACAATGAAGGTAAGCAATTTAGGGATATAGGTAGATTGGGGGTGGAATACTTCATCAAAGCCAGGTGAGTCTCAGTTTAAGTAGGTTTTTTAGACATTCGAGCTGTATGTTGAAGCCTTCAAATACTACAAGCTTCTCGTTTATGTTGATAGCACTTTTTTATATGATAAGTATGGCCATAAGTTGTTAGTGGCATATAGCATGGATGAGGACAATTCAATACTTCCATTAGCCTTTACTCTAGTTGACATAGAGTCAACAAAAACTTAAGGGTAGTTCTTGCAAAAACTTAAAGCCCACATGGTTGGCCAAAAGGGGCAAACCTTATGTCTTATCTCCAATAGAGCATTTAGCATCGATTTCGCATATAAAAAACCATCAAATGGGTGGTTACCTTCATCGACAATTTAGAGATACTGCCTGTGGCATGTTGCTAGTAACTTCAACACAGCTTGTAGAAACCAATTGTATAAGAAACTTGTTTGGTTTGCAAGTGTTCAGATATAGGAAAGGAAATTCAAATGCTTCATGGAGTAGTTGGGATGAGTTAAAGAGGACATTCCCCAATGATTTGATAATGTGGATTTGGACAGGTGGATGCTTGCATATGACCATGGTTGTTAAAATCGCGATTCTACTATTCATTTTAATGCATAGAATCTGTAAAATTATACAGAATCGTTCAAAACCAATAAAATCGTAAACTTGTAGAATCATACAAGAAAGTTGATAATTTTACTATAAGTATGTACATAAATGATTTTATGTCCACTTTAACTAAGAAAAACTTTATAAAATCATAAACTCGTAGAATCGTATTTTTGACTCGCAATTTTAACAACTATGCATATGATGGATATTACTATTTTGGATATATGACATCAAACATTGTCGAAAGTTATAACTCAGTTTTGAAATCGGCGTATGGATTACCCATCACTACATTAGTTAAGAAGATATCTTATAACTACATTGCTTATTTGGAAGAGAAACATAAAGATGCTAGACAAGCAATTGAGTTGAGCAAGATTTATGCTAACTACGCTTTGAGGATGTATGAAATGTGGAGAAAGAGAGTTAGCATACATAAAGTCATATCATTCAGCTTTCAAAATGGTTTTTTTGAGATTTTGACTAGTAGTCGAATGATGAGAACAGACCTAAAAGGAGGAGAAAGGATACATACAGTTGACTTTATAGGTCACACATGCACGTGTCAAATATATAGGATCCCATGCTCCCATGTATGTATAGCTACAGTAAGTATGAAGGTAGACAATAAATCGATAATAGGGCTATGGTATAAGTAGGCGAACTAGATAGAGTGTTACTCATCTCATTTCTATCCGCTCAGTGACGAGCTAAATTAGCCATAAGTTAGCTTCCCTTATCTTCACCTGAACATTAACCTACTATGTAAGAAAGGTAAACTAGATGGAAGCAATATCACATGAGTGGTCTGATAGAATTAGATGCAACGTATGTAGGCAAGAAGGACATAATAGGAGTAGGTATCTAGAGATTAATAGGATCAGTAAGTATTGCATTTCCATACAGGCATTATGTTACACTTCATACATAAGCATAATCACATGCACATTATTCTATTTACTAACCATGTTCATTTATGTTCACAAGATAGATAGAACCAAGACCTATCGTTCCACACATACTTAGGAGGTAGGCCAGCCATCGGTCACAAGTTATATGAGAGGGTAGGGTTAGTAATAACATTCTCATGTGCTTTTAATGTTTCATACAATTTGTATTACTTGCTAACTTCATCGTTCATTTGTATAGGAGGCTGCCTATGCACTACGAGTATGACATAGTAAGTTGTCCTTATGTAAGGATGAGTGAGATATCCCTATACATTCTAAGGTGGAGCCTTACATACGGGAGGCTAGTTTATGGGGAGTTGCATAGCTTCCATTTATTATGATGGACTGCCACCTGATCATGGCTTTTGTGGAGGGATAGAGAGCCAAGACATACACATTTCACCCGCCTACATGGCTTTAGTGGAGAAATTGAGGCTTGAGACACATACATTTCACCTACCTATTGGGGAAGTAGCCATCACACTACAAAACGTAGAGGTCTAACTCGAGCTTTTGATAAAGGGGTTTATAGTAGCAAGTCGGATCGAGAAGAATGATGACAAAGGTTAGGTTGATGTAAGGGAGAGGTTGTTAGGCATCAAGCCTACTCGGATGAGGGGAGCTCATATGTCTCTCACGTAATTGCGAGAGTACTTCTAAATACTTCTCCATAGGGCAAACAATGAGACAATTTGACAGTACGTATGCATGTACAAACTTAGCTTGATAGGGGGGATTTATCTTTGCAAATAAATCCTTTGTTCTCATATACCTCATGTTCCTATCATTACTAGAGGACTTCTCTATAGGTGGGCAATTCAACTAGGAAGGCACTTGCTTAGCATGGTTATATCAATAGCTCTGCTCTATCTGCTCTTCTAATGTACATGAGCTTGGCAGGGCTGTAGTTCTTCTATAGGTTTAGGTTTGGGATAGATTCTCACATGTTACACTACTTAGTCAATACGGTTTCACTATCGATGGGGAAGGCCACTGGCAATTAAATGAAGGGTAATGCGAGATACCATTCAGCATCCTATGCATATAGTTGACGCATACCGCACAACATTCGACCTACAGAGAAGTCCACATGAAGGATATGAGACACCTTTAAGTAGCTCCACCAGCTACAACATAAGGACTTATGCTCTTACAGACATATATGTAATCTACTAACTCATCCACCTGCTTCTTTAGTTCAGCTACCTACTCTGGATTAAGCCTATAAGCTGGTCGGTTTGGTAAGGTAGCCCCTGGTTGGAGGTCGATGCAATGCTTAATTCCTCTTAAGGGAGGTAATCCTTTCGACATCTTGTTAGGGAAGAGGTCCGCAAATTCCTGAAGTAGTTGCTGTACTTTGACAAGTAGGTTTACAACCTCTCTAACCTCTAAGAATCTCCTGACTAAAAGGAGCACATAGTCCTTGACCTTAACTTCTCGTGCAAATTAAGCTTGGGAAATCACTAAGGACTTCTGCTATAGAGATCTAGCAATCTTTTCTCAGGCTTCTTGCACTTCTTTAAGACTTATAAGTGTCAATATAATTTTCTTTTGGTCCTTTTGAAACATGTAGGTGTTTTTATACTCATCGTATAACACTCTCAACTTAAATAGCCACGGTCGGCTGAGTAATATGTGAGATGCACACATAGGAAGGACATCAGACAGTACCTTATCCCTGTACCAATCACTAATGATAAACAACACTCTAACTTGCTTGGAGAAGTATAGTCCTCCTTTCTCATTCAACTAGTGAATCTTGTATGGCTTGAGGTGTGTAAGAGTCGTCATTTTCATGGCCTTAACTACCCCTTACACAATGATGTTGGTATAACTCTATTGTGAACCATGACCAAGAATAGACAAGGCCAATCATTGGATGGGTCCAAGCTTACAGAAATCTCAAAAAAGGATTAATGGGGAAAAGTACAAAAGGGAAAAAATGAAGAATGAAATAATAAGCAAAACCCACAAATGGCTCTAGTGGATATGATGCACTAATGGAACTTCCGATGACTCACGGCTCAATTTGATATAACACACGAATTGGTCTAGTGAGGTTATTCACCACCTAACCTTACTTAAGGGAAAGGATAACAGTGATACCGAGAGTAAACAAACAATGTTTACGTAAGAAAAACAAAATGTACTCAAAGAGTGTATATTAAGAATAATTTGATGTTCTCACAGTTACAAGTATAAGGGTATTTATACCCATAAGTTAGGACAACCTACCTAAAAAGGAAAAGACAAAAAGAATATTTCTTAAAGAAGTAATGTACAAGATACAAAAGGGTAAAAATAAATATATAAGAAAAACAATCATTGGTGCAACGGATTATGTACATGATACTATACACGTGGCAATGCTACATAAGTGAGGTCGTTAAAAGATGCAGACAAAAAGTACAGACAAATGGGCTTATTTAAGTAAGGATGGCTTAGTCAGTCCAGACTCTCTCTCTCTTAGCTTCACGATAAGGAGGTTACCAAGTAATTGGTTGGTTCAACATTGGAGAGTAATCATCAACTCGGCATACCATAGAAAAATGGGCGATCATATGATACAACATGAAGGGTGACTCGGTAAGGAAGTACTTAACCTCAGCATGGGTTGGTTAAAACAGAAGGATTTGTCGTAACTAGATAGGAATCAGGCTATCGGACCTCTAACCCTTGTCGAGGCCAAATACTTCCTTATTGAGTCACCCTTCACACCATGTCATATGATTACCCATTTTTCTGTAGTATGCCAAGTTAATGATTACTCTCCTATGCTGACCTAAACAATTACTCAAAAACCTCCTTGCCAAGAAGCTCAGAGAGAGAGTTTGAACTAACTAAGCCATCCCTACTCAGATAAGCACATCTGTCCATACTTTTTTATCCACATCTTCTAACAACCTCGCCAATGTAACATCGCCATGTATATAATATCATATGTAGAATCCACTACTCTAATGATTGTTTTTCTTGTATATTCATTATTACCCTTTTGTATCTTGTACACTGCTCCTTTATAAAATGCCCTTTTGTCTTTTCCTCTTTAGGTAAGTTATCCTAACATATGGGTATAAATACCCTTGTACTTATAGTTGTTAAAACATCAAATCATTCTTAATATACACTCTTTTGAGCACTTTGCTTCCTTATGTAAACACTATTTGTTTACTCTCGACATCACTCTTATCCTTTCCCTTAAGTAAGGTTAGGTAGCAAGTATCCTTACTGGACCAATTCGTGCATCATATCTAATTATGCCATGAGTCCTCAAAAGTTCTATTGGTGCATCATATCCTCTAAAGCTGTTCGTGAGTTTTGCTTACTGTTTCATTCTTTGTTTTTACCCTTTCATACTTTTACCCATTAATCTTTTCTAAGCTTTCTACAAGCTTAGACCCATCTAATAACTGACCTTGTCTATTCTTAGTCACTGTCCGCAACATCTTGGTATTAGAGCGGAGGTTTTTATGTGAACTATAGTAGTTCTTCTTTAAGTTCTATTATACTTTGTTTCGCATGAGTAAAACATAGAACCCTCAAAGAAGAGGAGCAAAGAGAGAATTTATTCCATACTACTTGTAAGGTGATTGATCAAATGTGTGCCCTCATTGTAGATAGTGGAAGCTGCACCAATGTAGCATCAACTAATCTTGTTTAAAAACTGAAGTTGCTGATTATTTCACATCTGAGGCCGTACGAGCTACACTAGTTAAGTGAGAAAGGAGCATTACATGTCACTCGAAAAATGCTACTATCGATCATTATTGGGAATTACTTTGACCAAATTCTCTACGACATACTGCCTATGTGCGCTTCCCACGTGTTGCTGGGTAAGCCATAGTTATTTGACAAGAGAGTTATGCATGACGGCTACAGGAATACGTATATGTTCAAGAAGGATGACTGGAAGATCATGCTGAATCCGATGCCACTAAGAGAAGTTAATAAGTTGTAGAAGAAACTTGCTTACAGATCGAAGAAGTCTTTGGTGATGAGTAGAGCCAAGCTTCGAGAGGCCATTAGTGCTAATGAGCCGACCCTCTTATTAGTCAAGCAACTATTGGAAATGAGGGGGGTAAGCTACCCCAAGAGATCAAGGAGTTGTTAGATGAATATACCAACCTGTTTCCAAAACAGTTACTAGAGGGGTTACCCCCAACTCAAGGAATAGAGCATTGCATTGACTTAGTACCTAGTGTTACATTGCCAAATAACACAACTTATCGAATGAATCTTGAGCAAGTTTTTGAACTCCAACGTCAAGTCAATGAGTTACTAGAGAGAGACTATGTAAGAGAGAGTCTCAACCCTTGTGCTGTGCCCGTACTTCTAGTGTCGAAAAAGGATGGAACCGGGTGAATGTGTGTAGTTAGCCGAGTCGTGAACAAAATCGCAATCAAATATAGGTATCCAATCTTGAGGCTAGAAGACATGTTGGATAAACTAAGTGGAGCCAAAAGTTTCAAAAAGATTGATCTTAAATCTAGCTACCATCAAATCTTCATGAGTCCAGGCGACGAATGGAAAACTACATTTAAGACTCGACATGGACTTTATGAGTGGATGGTTATGCCCTTCGGCTTGTTGAATGTCTCGAGTACTTTCATGAGACTAATGAATCATGTGCTAAGACATCTCATTAGGAAGTGTGTCGTAGTGTTCTTTAATGTCATCCTGATCTACAATGTCGACATGCCGAGTCACTGTAAACATCTCAAAGTAGTCCTAGATATCCTCCGTGCTAAAAGACTATTCGGCAATCTAAAGAAAAGTTGCTTTTGCCAAATGAAAGTAGTATTCTTGGGCTTACAAGTCAATGGAGGAGGCTTCCAAGTCGGTGATAAGAAGATTCGAGCAATTGTTGATTGGTCAACTCCTATTACTTGTGTCAACATGAGAAGTTTTTATGGACTAGCTTCATTTTACAAAAGATTCATTAGGAATTTTAATACCCTCACTACACTACTTATTAAACTAATGAAGAAAAACATTAACTTCTAATGGGGAGAAAAAGAGGAGAGGAGCTTTGCTAAGGTAAAAGAAAGGTTGACCTCCACCCTAATGTTAGTACTAGTCGACTTCGACAAAATTTTTAAGTTACAATATGACGCATCGAACATTGGAATAGGCAATGTCTTAAAGCAAGAAGGCCGACTAATTGCCTTCCATAGTGAAAAGCTCTAAGGACCCTAATTGAATTATTCTATGTTTGACAAGAAACTTTTGGCACTGATTCTAGTAATGTAAGTATGGCAACATTACTTATTGTCGAAAGAATTTGTCATATATATTGACCATAAATCGTTGAGGTACTTTCAAAGTCAAACCAAGTTGTTGAAGCGACAGGTGAGATGGGTTGAATTCCTTAAAAGGTTCAATTTTGTAATTAAGTACAAGTAGGAAAAGAGCAATGTAGTTGCTAATGCTCTTTCGAGGAGATATGTACTTTTATCAAAACTGCATACCAGACTATTTGAGTTTAAGAGTATTAAAAAACAATGCTCTAAGAATCCATACTTTAGACCCATAATTTCACAATGCGTAGATAGGAGGATAGTGGACGAATATCATGTGGAGGATGGCTACTTGTTTTGAGGTGGAAAATTATGCATGCTAACATGTTTACTGAGAGAGCTACTAGTCAAGGAAACCTACAGTGGAGGTTTCTTTGGACATTTTGGGGAAAGGAGGACCTGTGAACTGATAAATGGTCGATTCTTTTGATCGAGAATGAGGAAAGATGTGCACCAAGTTGTCAAAAGCTATATTGTGTGCAAGAAGGAAAAGTCTCAAGTCGAGTAAGGGAAAGTAATGCCCGTACCTGTCCTGACAAGATCGTAGATTGAATTGAGCATAGACTTTATTCTCGGATTACTGGGAACCGCTTAAGGCAAAGATTCTATAATGGTTATCACAGATTAGTTCAGTAAGATGGCACACTTCGTACCTTACACCAAGACTAATGATGCTTTGGCTATTGCTTCTCTTTTCTTGCAAGAGATTGTCCAGATACACGGCGTACTGAGAAGTATAGTCTTTGATAGAGACCCGAAGTTCTTGAGCCATTTCTAGAGAACCCTATGGTGTCGGCTGGGAACCAAATTACTCTTCTATACCTCATGTCACCCCCTAACTAATAGTTAAACAGAAGTGGTTAATCGAACTTTAAGATCACTACTCCAAGTGGTAATAGGCAAGAACTTGACTGATTGGGATATCTACTTACTAGTGGTCGAGTTCACCTATAATCAAACAGTACATAACACCACTAAGCAGACTCCCTTCGAGATAGTCTATGTATTTAATCTTGAGCTTCCCTTCGACCATGCCCCTATACCAATATCTGCGAAAGTGGACCCTGATGCAATAACCAAAGCACAATCTCTTCAACACATCTACAATAAGGTCACTCAGTACATCGACCAAGCTACCAAAAGAATGGGATAAAAGACTAAGGGTAAAACTAAACAATTTCAACTGAGAGACTTGGTGTGGTCGCACCTCAATAAGGAGAGGTTCCCAAACAAGAGGAGGAACAAATTATCTACAAAAGCAAAAGGACCTTTCAGAATCCTCCAAAAGATCAATGACAATGTCTACAGGTTGGAATTGACGAAGGACTATAAGGTTTCTGACACCTTTAACATTATCAACCTCAGTCCATATCACCCTAACGGAGAACTGAGCCAACACCATTCGGATTTGATCCCAAATCCAAAGCAACCTAAAGGGAAACAAGTAGCCATCCTCCACATGATGTTCATCCACTATCCTCCCACCTATGCATTGCGAAATTATAGGTCCAAAGTGTGGATCCTCAAAACATTGTTCTTTGATACTCGTAAACTCAAACAATCTAGTATGCAATTCTGATAAAAGTGCATATCTCCTCGAAAGAGCATTTAGTAACTACATTGCTCTTTTCCTGCTTATACATAATTACAAAATTGAACCCTTCAAGAAATTCAACCCACCTCGCCTGCCACTTTAACAACTTGGTCTAACTCTAGAAGTACCTTAACAATTCATGATCAGTGTATATGACAAATTCTCTCGGTAGTAAATAATGTTGCCATACTTGCATTACTCGAATCAATACTAAATGTTCCTTGTTATACACAAGATAATTTAATTGGGGTCCTCGGAGTTTCTCACTGTAGAAGACAATTGGTCGACCTTCCTACATCAAGACAGCGCCTATTCCAATGCCCAATACGTCGCATTCCAACTTAAAAATTTTGTCAAAGTCAGGTAATACTAATACCAGGGCGAAGGTCAACCTTTATTTTACCTCGGCAAAGCTTCTCTCCTCCCTTTCTCCCTATTAAAAGTCAACATTTTTCTTCATTAGTTCAGTAAGTGGCACAGCAAGAGTGCTGAAATTCTTGATAAATCTTTTGTAAAATGAAGCCAATGCTTAAAAACTTCTCACTTGGCATAAGTAGTAGGAGTTGACTAATCGACAATTGCTTAGATCTTTTCATCATTGACTCACAAGCCTCCTCCACTGACTACATAACCCAAGAATACCACTTCCCCCTAGCAAAAGCAACATTTCTTTAAATTGCCGAATAATCTCTTAACATAGAAGATATCTAGGACTGCTCTCATATGTTTACAGTGACTCGACATGTCGGCATTGTAGACCAGAATGTCATCAAAGTACACCATAACACACTTCCTGATGAGATGTCTCAACACATGGTTCATTAATCTCATGAAAGTGCCCGAGGCATTCGATAAGCCAAAAGGCATAACCATCCACTCATAAAGTCCATGTTGAGTCTTGAACGTAGTATCCTATTCATCGCCTAGTCTCATGCGGATTTAATGGTAGCCAGATTTAAGATCAATCTTACTAAAAATCTTATCTTCATACAGTTCATCCAACATGTCTTTTAGCCTCGAGATCAGATACCTATATTTGATCATGATTTTGTTCACGACTTAATTGTCTACACACGTCCACCAAGTTCCATCCTTCTTCGATACTAGAAGTATGGGCATAGCACAACGATTGAGACTCTCTCTTACATAGCCTCTCTCCAGCAACTCATTGACTTGATGCTGGAGTTCAGAAGCCTATTCGGGATTCATCCAATAAGCAAGCTTATTTAGCAGTGTAGCGTTGGGTACTAAGTCAATACAGTGCTCTATTCCTCGAGTTAAGGGCAACCCTACAAGTAACTGTTCTAGAAACAAGTTATCATATTCATCTAACAATTCCTTGATCTCCTAAGGTAACTTACCCCACTCTCTCATTTCTAATAGTCGCCTAACCAACAAGAGGGTCAGTTCATTCGCATTGATGGCCTTTTGGAGCTTAGCTCTACTCATCACCAGAGCCTTCTTGGATCCGTGAGCAAGTTTCATCTACAACTTATTAACTTTTCTCGACAGCATCGAATTCAATGTGATTATCCAATCATCCTTCTTGAACATATACATATTCCTATAGCCATCATGCATAACTCTCTTGTTAAATAACCACAGCCAACCCAGTAACACGTGGGAATCACTCATAGGCAATACATTACAGAGAATCTGGTTAAAGTAATTCCCTATAGTGATCTACACTAGTATTTTTCGAGTAACATGTAATGCTCCTTCCTCACTCAACTAATGCAGCTTGTACAGCCTCGAATGTAAAACAGTCGATAACTTCAATTTTGAAACAAGATCTACTAATGCCATATTGGTATAGCTTCCACTATCTACAATGAGGGCGCACATTTGATCATTCACCTTACAAGTAGTATGAAACAAATTCTCTCTCTACTCTTCCTCTCGTGAGGGTTCCATGTTCATAGTGTGTTGGACAACAATGAGTAACTAATCTAAGTCCTCAAGAAACATGTCATCCTTAATCAACTCTTTCTCAACACTTTCTTTCTCGGTAAGAAGCTCCTCTTCCTCAAGTTCCTCATCCATACTCTCTAAATCTAACTTCGAGATGTCTCCTTTAATAACCATCATTCATCAATTCAGGCACTAAGCAGCCATGTGTCTAAACCCTTAGCACTTGAAGCACTTGATCTAGTTAGTCTTCCTATCAGACCCTTACCCCTTCTCATACGTTTAGGTCGGCACTACATCATCTAGTTAGCCTTTTTGCTTGGCTCTTACATCAATATTTTTACTTCGCTCTATATTTGACCAAGCTCGATGACTTACTTATCCGAGTCAGCTAGTCAACATCCTCACCAATACTCGGCTTCTTCTTTGCCTCTCCACTCGCTAGGCAATCCTAACAGCTTCATCCATTGTGTTGAATCATTAGAGTTCCTCAACATCTTGAATGTCTCTTGTCAACTTGGTAATGAACCTTGAGATTGTTTGATGGGACTCAAGCTATGGGATCCCTGATCCGCAACCGAGCCCAAGGACTAGAGGGACTGGCACAATGAATCTTCATGTTCCAACTAACCCCTACCGAGGTTGAATACTTACTTATCGAGTGACCTCTAATGCCGTACTATATGACCACCCTTTATTCTATAGCATGCCGAGTTAATGATTACTTTCTATTGCCGAACCACCTAATCATTCGGCATCATCCTTACTAAGAAGCCAAGAGAAAGGATCCAAACTGATTAAGTCATCACTACTCGAATAAGCCCATATGTTCGTACTTTTTGTTCGCATCACCTAATGACCTCGCCAATGCCGTATCGCTACATATACAATATCATATGTAGAATTTGTAGCACCAATGATTATTTTCCTTATATATTCATTTTTGCCCTTTTATAACATGTATATTACCCCTTTAGGAAATGTTCTTTTTGTCTTTTCCCTTTTGGGCAAGTTACCTTAGTTTGTGGATATAAATACCCTTGTACTTATAGTTGTAACATTATCAAATTACTTTCAATACACTTAAGTACTTTCTTCCTTGTGTAAAAGCTATTTGTTTACTCTCGACATCACTCTTATATTTTTCCTTAAGCAAGGTTAGGTGGCGAATAACCTCATTAGACCAATCTATATGTCATATCGAATTGTGTCATGAGTTCTCGGAAATTCCTTTGGTGCGTTATATCCTCTAGAGTTGTTTGTGAGTATTTGCTTACTATTTCATTCGTCATTTTTACCCCTTTCGTACCTTTCCCCATTAGCCCTTTTTTAGTTTTCTACAAGCTTAGACCTATCCAGCGACCGGCCTTATTTGTTCTTGGTCATGGTTCGCATCATCTTAGTATTAAAGCGGAGGTTTTGTATAAGCTATAGTTAGTTCTTCTTGAATTCTGCTATACTTTATTTTGTGTGTGCGAAATAGAGCAAGTTACTGTGTTCATTTAACTACTGTGTTGTTAGTTGCTCACTTTCTAAAGTGTTTGTTTGAATTTAAATCTAAATCTATGAGGAAAAATGATAGATCTAGATATGAATGTTAATACTAGTGATGATAGTAGAGTTGTCCACGATGGACGACAATCTCAGGGAACTCCCAGATGTACTGACGAGAGACTTGATGAGGTAGCTGATCTCTTGGTCGATCTGACCCAAGCTATTCATGCCTTGTCTTGTCGACCCACTGAGGCCATGCAAAATACTCCATAAGCTACTTAACTTATTAAAGGCCAGAACTCAGCTCGACCAATTCGAGGTGGAGGAGCTAGTAGATGAGTAAAGTTAAGGATATACCTAAGAGAACTAGATGAGGAGGAAGAAGAGTATTTTGAAGAGGAGCATGTACATGTCCCCAGAGCATCCGACCATGTGAAACTTCAAATTCCGAGTTTCAATGGATCTGGGAATGCTGACAAGTATCTGGATTGGGAAGAGAAGGTAGAGCATGTATTTGATTATTATCAATATGAAGATTATAAGAAAGTGAGGACTATTGCTGTTGAATTCTTCGAATATGCAGCCATGTGATGGAAGAATTCTTAGGCCATGAGAAGAAGAGAGGGGTATCGAAAGATTAATACCTGGCCTGAGATGAAGAGAATGCTCAGAAACAGATTCTTGCCGAAAACGTATCTCCAAGATACTTTCACTCGGCTTCAGGAGTTGAGACAAGAAGGCCGAACTGTTGATGAATATGTTCAAAAATTCTAAAAGCATATGATAAGATGCGAAGTGGAGGAAACACTAGCTCAAACAGTCTTAAGATTTATTATTGGGCTGAGAGGAGATATCCGAGACATTGTGGAGCTCCAACGATTTCATACAATAGATAAAGCTGTTAGGATTTCCTAACGATTACAGAGGCAGAGAAGGAGTTGAGTAATAACCAGAATGTCTATTAGCCAACTAAGATAGGCAAGTCACTGGACTTTGCCGAATATTAAGCTGACCAAAAGGGTTGATGTCAGAACCGAGCAAAAAAGACAACCTAAAGATGTAGCATCAACCTGAACATATAAGAAGGGGCAAGGGTCTAGCAGGAAGACCAGCCAGATCAAGTGCTTCAAGTGTCAAGGGTTCGAACATATGGCTGCTCAATGTCTAAACCAAAGGATGATGGTCATCAAAGGAGACATCCCAAAGTTAGGCGTAAAGAGTACGGATGAGGAACTCAAGAAGGAGGTTCCTACTAAAAATGAGAATGCCAAGAAAGAGTTAATTGAGGAAGACATATATGCCGAGGACTTAGACCAACTATTCATAATTTTCTGATACACTATGAGTGTGGAACCCTCATAAGAGGAGGAGTAGAGTGAGAACTTATTTCATATCACTTATAAGGCAAATGATCAAACGTACGCCCTCATCATGGATAGTGGGAGCTACACTAATGTAGCATCAATTGAACTTATTTCAAAACTAAGGTTGTCGACTGTTGCATACTCAAAGCCGTACAAGTTGCCTTGGTTAAGTGAGAAGGGAGCCTTACACATCACTCTGCAAATTTTACTACAGATCACTATCGTTAATTACTCCAACCAGATTCTTTACAACATACTACCTATGTAGGTGTCCCACGTATTACTAGGAAGACCATTGCTGTTTGATAGGAGAGTCATCTACGACGGTTACAGGAATACCTACAAGCTCGAGAAGGATGATCGAAAGATCACGCTAAATCTGATGCTGTCGAGAGAAGTTCACGAGTTACAAACAAAACTTGCTCACGAATCGAAGAAGGCTCGATGATAAGTAGAACCAAGCTCCAAGAGACCATTAATGCCAATAAGCCAACCCTCCTATTGGTCAGGCGACTACTGGAAATGAAGAAGCAGAATGATTTACCTCAAGATGTAAAGGAACTGTTGGATGAATATGCCGACCTATTCCCAAAACAGTTGCTAGAAAGGTTTCCCTCGACCCAAGGCATAGAGCACTGCATTGACTTAGTACCTGGCGCTGCATTACCAAACAAGCTAGTTTATCGGATGAATCTCAAGCATGCTTCTAAGCTTCAATGTCAAGTTAATGAGTTGCTGGAAAGAGGATATGTGAGAGAGAGTCTCAACCCTTGTGCTATGTCTACACTTCTAGTGCTAAAGAAGAATGGAACCTAGCAGATGTATGTTAACAGCTTAGCCATCAATAAAATCATGATTAAATACAGGTATCCGATCTCGAAGCTAGAAGACATGTTAGATGAACTAAGTGGAGCCAAAACTTTTAGTAAGATTGATCTCAAGTTTACCTACTATCAAATCTATATGAGGTTAGGAGACGGGTGGAAGACTGTATTCAAGACTCGACATGGACTTTACGTATAGATGGTCATGCCCTTCAGCTTGTCGAATGCCCCCAACACCTTCATGAGACCTATGAACCATGTATTGAGACATCTCATCGAAAAGTGTGTCGTGGTGTTCTTTGACAACATCCCGATCTACAGTACCGACATGCTGAGTTACTGTAAACACATCAGAATAGTCTTGGATATCCTTCATGTCAAGAGATTACTCGGTAAGTTAAAGAAATGTTGCTTCTGCTAGGAGGAAGTGATATTCTTGGGCTATATAGTCAGTAGAGGAGGCTTGCGAGTCGATGATGAGAAGATCTAATCAATTGTTGAGTGGCCGACCCCTATTACTTATGCCGACATAAGAAGTTTCCATGGACTGGCTTCGTTTTACCGAAGGTTCATAAAAAACTTTAGCACCTTCACTGCACCACTTACTGAATTAATAAGGAAAAACACTGACTTCTGATGGGGAGAAAGGGAAGAGTGGAGTTTTGCTAAGATTAAGAAAAGGTTGACTTCCACCCCGGTATTAGTGCTACCTAACTTTGACAAAATTTTTAAGCTAGAGTGCAACGCATCAGGCATTAGAATAGGCACTGTCCTGATGTAAGAAGGCCAATTAATTGCCTTCCACAGTGAGAAGCCCTAAGGACCCTAGTTAAATTACTCTGTATATGACAAAGAGCTCTTGGCACTAATTTGTGCACTACAAGTATAGCAGCACTATCTTTTGTTGAGAGAATTTGTCATATGTAGTGACCATAAGTCACTACGGTACCTCTGAAGTCAAACCAAGCTATCTAAGCGGTAGGCAAGATGAGTTAAATTTCTTGAAGGATTCAATTTTGTGATCAAATACAAGCAAGGAAAGAGCAACATAGTTGTAGATACTCTTTCGAGGAAGCATGCGCTCTTGTCAAAACTATAGACCAAACTATTTGGTTTTGCAAGTATCAAAAAACAATACTCTGAGGATCCACACTTTGACCAATAATTTCGAGATGCGTAGATGGGAGAATAGTAGACGAGTATTATGTGCAAGATGGCTATCTAGTTTGAGGAGGGAAACTATGCATGCCAACTTATTCCCTACGGGAATTACTAATTAGGGAAGCCTACAGCAAAGGACTTTCCGAGCACTTTGGAGAGAGAAGGACCTATAAACTATTGATTGGTCGATTCTTTTGGCTGAGAATGCAAAGAGATGTATACCAAGTAGTCGATAGTTGTGCTATGTGCAAAAAGGTCAAGTGTTAAGCCAAACAAGGGAAAGCAATACCCCTACCTATTCTAACTAAGCTATGGATTGAATTAAGCATGGACTTTGTTCTTAGACTACCAAAAACTGCCCAGGGAAAAGATTCTGTAATGGTCGTCATAGATCAGTTTAGTAAGATGGCACACTTCGTGCCAGCACCAAAACTAATGACGCTTCGACTATTGCTTCCCTTTTCTTATAGGTAGTTGTGCAGATATACAGCATACCAAGAAGTGTAGTCTTTGATAAAGACTTGAAGTTCTTGAGCCATCTCTAGAAAACCCTGTTGTGTCAACTAGGAAACAAATTACTCTTCAGCACCTCATGTCACCCCCAAATCAAAGGCCAAACAAATGTGGTTAATCATACTTTAGGTTCACTACTCTGAGCTGTAGTAGGCAAGAACTTAGCTGATTGGGACATCTGCCTACCAATGATCAAGTTTGCTTATAACCAAACCATACATGACACCACCAAGCAAACCCCCTTCAAAGTGGTCTATGGATTCAATCTCAAGTTATCCCTCAACCACGCCCCTATACCCGTACTCGTGCAAGAGGATCCTAACGCCGCAGCCAGAGCACAATCCCTTCAGTACATCTATGACAAGGTCACTTGGCACATCGACCAGGTTGCTAGAAGAATGTGTGAAAAGACTAAGGGTCGATCAACCAAACAATTACTACCGAAAGACTTAGTATGACTACACCTCAACAAGGAGTGGTTCCTAAACAAAAGAAAGAACAAGTTATTTGGAAGAGTGGAAGGACCTTTTAGAATCCTCTAAAAAATCAGTGACAATGCCTACAAGTTGGAGTTACTTGAGGACTATGGGGTTTCTGATGCTTTCAACATTGCCGACTACAATCCATATCACCCTAACGGGGGACTAAGAAAACACCATTCGGATTTGATCCTAAATCTAAAACAACCTAAAGGGAATTATGGGTATTAAGCTACGGGACCCCTGACCCACAACTAAGCCCAAAACTAAAGGGACTAGCACAACAAATCCTCATGCTCCAACCAACCCCTACCGAGGCCGAATACTTACTTGCCGAGTCACATCTAATACCATGCTGTATGACTAACCTTTATTCTATAGCATGCCGAGTTGACAATTACTTCTTATTGTCAAACCGCCTAATCACTTGGCATCATCCTTACCAAGAAGCCAAGAGAGAGGATCTGGACTAATTAACCCATCGCTGCTTAGACAAGCCCATATGTCCGTACTTGTTGTTTGCATCTCCTAAATACCTCGCCAATGCCGCATCGCCACGTGTACAATATCACATGTAGAATCTGTAACACCAATGATTATTTTCCTTATATATTCATTTTTGCCCCTTTATAAAATATATATTGCCCCTTTAGGAAATGTCCTTTTTGTCTTTTCCCTTTTGGTCAAGTTGCCTTAGTTTGTGAATATAAATACCCCTATACTTATAGTTGTAACATCATCAAATTACCTTCAATACACTTCAGTACTTTCTTCCTTACGTAAATGCTGCTTATTTACTATCGACATCACTCTTATTCTTTCTCTTAAACAAGGTTAGGTGGCGAGTAAACTCAATGGACCAATCCGTACGTCATATCGAATTATGCCGTGAGTCCTTAGAAGTTCCTTTAGTGTATCATATCCTTTAGAGTTGTTCATAGGTTTTTGTTTATTATTTCATTCATCATTTTTTCCCCTTTCGTACCTTTCCCCATTAGCCCTTTTTGAGCTTTCTATAAGCTTGGACTCATCCAACAACCGGCCTTGTCTATTCTTAGTCACGATTCCCATCACTATTCGAGCTAGTAATTCTTCCACTTCACAACGCATCATAACCATACTCATCAACAATTTGGCATTCTTGTCTCAACTCCTGAAGCCGAGTGAACGTATCTTAGAGGTATATTTCCGGTACAAATCTATTTCTAAGTACTCTCTTCATCTTGGGCAAAGTGTTAATCTCTTGGTTCCCCTCTCATCTTCTTATGGCTTGAAAATTCATCCACCACATGACAACATATTTGGAGAACTCAACAGCAATAGTTCTCACCTTCTCATAATCCTCGTACTAATAATAATCAAACATACGCTCTACCTTCTCTTCCTAATCCATATACTCATCAACATTCCCAAATCCATTGAAATTCAAAATTCGAAGCTTCACATGGTCGGATGCTCTAGGGACTCGTACTCGCTCTTCTTCAAAATACTCCTCTTCCACTTGATCATACACTCTTGAGTCTATCCTTTACCTTACTTATCCGCTAACTCCTCTACCTCAAACAAGTCAAGCTGGGTTCTAACCTCTAACAAGTTGAGTAGCTTATGGAATGTTTTGTACGACCTCAGTGGTTTGGTAAGATAGCGCATGAGCAGCTCAGGTCAAATCTACTAAGAGGTTAACTACCTCATCAAGTCTTTCGTTAGTGCTTTTGAGAGTTTCTTGAGATTGTCGTCCATGGTGGACAACTCCACTATTATCATTATTACCAGCATTCATATTTGAGTCTATCATTTTTCCTCATAGATTCAAACTCAAACAAACACTTCAAAAAGTGAACAACTAACAACATATCGATCCAATGAACACAGTAACTTACTTTATTTCATACACACAAAACAGAGTATAACAGAACTTCAAGAAATACTACTACAGTTCACACAAAAACCTCCTTTCTGATACCAAGATGTTGAGAACCATGACCAAGAATAAACAAGGTTGGTCGTTGAATGGGTCTAAACTTGTAGAAAGCTCAAAAGGAATAATGGGGAAGAGTGCAAAAGGGAAAAAATTGAAGAATAAGGTAGTAAGCAAAATCCACAAATAGCTTTGGAGGATATGATGCACTAATGGAACTTCTGAGGACTCACGGTTCAATTTGATATGATACACGAATTAGTCCAGTAGGGTTACTCACCACCTAACCTTTCTTAAATAAACAGTGTTTACACATGGAAAAAAAGTACTCAAAGAGTGTATATTAAGAATGATATGATATTCTTACAGTTATAAGTATAAGGGTATTTATACCCATAAGTTAGGGCAACCTACCTAAAAAGGAAAAGACAAAAAAGGCATTTCTTGAGGGAATAATGTATAAGATACAAAAAGGTAAAAATGAATATACAAAAAGACATAATCATTAGTGCAATGAATTCTGCACATAATACTATATACGTAGCGATGCTATATTGGTAAGGTCGTTAGAAGATGTGAACAAAAAAGTATGGATAAATGGGTTTGTCCAAGCAAGGATGGCTTAATCAGTCCGAATTGTCTCTCTCGACTTTTCAGCAAGAAAGATGCTTAGTAATTGGTTGGCTCGGTGTTAGAGAGTAATCATCAACTCCGCATATTGTAGAAAAATGAGTAGTCATACGACATGGCATGAAGGGTAACTCGACAACAAAGTACTCGGCCTCGGTAGGGGTTAGTTAAAATAGAAGAGTTCGTCGTCCCAGCCCCTCTAGTCCTTGAACTCGACTGTGAGTCAGAGGTCCGATAGCCTGATTCCCATCAAGATGGTAGCATGTCGAGAGAAAACTACTCCACCAGTTAATGAGTTTCTCATCACTCAATAAGAACCTCTCGATAGCAGTTGGTCGAATTACTCGACACGAGGTCCTCGGTAAGGGAATGGTTAGCATCATCACTATCAAGAGCAAAGATCATAGCATAATAATGTAGGGAGCTTAATAAGGATCGAATCTCTGATGCTAAGATGAAAAGGAATCAAAGGATCAATCTAGAAAGAAATAGCAGCAGATCTAGAAATGAACAAGAATGGGTATTCAAGGAAAATGGGTACGAAGAACAGGACACGTTTTAATAGTGAATGTGGATGGATATAACTCACCAAGATACAAACATAATCAGGGGTTTGAGCTCAAAATAAAGTTCGATACAACTCAAGAACACTAAATGTTGGTCGGGGTTTCAAATGAAGGTTAGATGCAACTCACTAACCGGCTTAAATGAAGGGGTTCACTACAATCTGAGAATAGGATTGATAAAAATGTAGGGATAATTAAAGAGTCTAATCAACACTCAATAATCTAATAAATGCTAACTTAAGTATAGCCTTACTCGAAAGAGGAAAGTTTTACTTTGTATATCTATCTATCATTGATGCGTGTTTACAACAATTGCTATTTATAGCAAGTCCTAAACCCTAGCGGCAAAACTATAAATAAAGTACAAGACCTTAAACCCTAAAGAATTGGGCCTATAAATAAAATAAATGGAAAACATGTACAAGAATACAAAACTATAGGTTTTACAGAACTTGGCATGCAATTACTTGGTATGTCCTAGGAGGAGTAGTATCCGAACCGGACGGAGTTGGCAATTGGATGTACTGGTTTAGGAAAGGGTCCTTAATGTCTTGCGTAGCTTAGCTGAGACACAAGAGAGGTCAGCCCATAATTGCCGAGTTCTAGAATGAGTCAGCGTTAGTCTCCTAGGGTCATGCCAAGTGGTTCTTTGGTCTCGAGTATTAGGCCTTGCAGTTTCTTGGGACCTTGGCTAACGATAAAGTTGATATTGTATGTTTATATTCCTTCCCTTCATCCTTCTAACTGTAGCTCGGCCTTGGCAAGCATTGATAGGCCTCGACTTGGATATGGTCAGAGGCTGATTCCCATCATTACCCCGTATTTGAAAGGAAGTCATCCTTGACATTAAATGTTAAGCATAAGTTGAGATGCTGAATAAACTTTTCTTCCCTTTTCTCTTTAACCATGGGTGCCGAGTATCTCTGGATTTCCTCAATGCTCATAGGAGTCAAGCGATAGCTCTTCCCATCCTTCCGAACGGTATAAGTGTTGAGGAAACCATCATGGATTACTTTCTAGTCATACTCCTAAGGTCAGCTAAGAAGTAAATTCGTGACATTCATAGGAACCACATTGAATTCAATGTCGTCTTCATATTGTCATGCCTTGAATGCTATTCGTGCTTTTTATGCACATGAACCATACCCTTGTCATTAAACCATTTTAATCCATAAGGTTGGGGATGCAAGTAAGTCGGCAACTTCATCTTTTCTATTAACTTGGTAGAAATGATGTTGGTGCAGCCACCTCTGTCAATAACCATGGAATAGGTTTTCCCATTCACTAAGCACTGCATGTGAAATAAATTCTCCCGTTGTCCGGGATCTACCTTTAGGTCAGCTAATTGACTCATCAAGGATAAGAGTTCATCCAGATTTTCAACATAGACATCTCTTTTATCAATCCTTCCTCCGAGCACTTATCACTCTGACTCTCGATTTGAGCCTCGAGCCCTTCGCCCTTTAAGACCATGACCCTTTTATTCGGGCATTGGGACGTAATGTGTTCGTAACCTAAGCATTTAAAGCACTTCACTTCTCGAGCCTTGTTGCCGGGTGCTTTTTCTTTCTTGGCATGGTTTGGCTAGCTAAGCTCTCCTTTCTCTATCTTCTTTTCTTGCCTTCTTTCGGTATACCTCTGAGGCTTAGGGCTGCCTTGTTGTAGTCAACTACTCAACCTCTGATGCCTTCTCCTCCTTTGTCTCTCTACTCTTAGTGCCAAATTAATTAACTCATCCAGAGAGTTGAACGGCTACAATTTAACTATGTCGGCAATGTCGTCTCGGAGTCCACTCAGGAATCTAGCAATGGTACAATCTTGTAGCTCAATAATTTCACGTCTCGTCATTAAGGTCTGAAACTCTTGTAAATATTCTTCAACAATATTTCAACCCTGTCTCAAGTGTTAGAAAGCATAGAGCATCTCTTGCTTGAAATAAGTCGGCACAAAGCGTTGATTCATCAATCTCTTCATAAGCCTCTAAGTTCTTATCAGCACTTCTCCTTTAGCATCTCACTTGGCAACTAGCTTATCCCACCAAAGACTTGCATATTCAACAAGGGATAAGGAAGCCAACTTAACCTTTGCTTGATCATCACACTCGTAACACTCAAATAACTTCTCGACTTGGGAAACCCAGTTAAGGAACTCTTCAGGTCAACTACTTCTACTAAAGGTTAGCAGTTTCAGCTTGACATTGTTAAGTCCTTAGCCAGGTGATCGGGGTTCATCCCTTGCATTCCAAGCTGGTTGATTCTCCTTAGTTTGACCACTTCTATTAGAGCTTTACTCAGCCACATCTCTTTTCGGCCTCAACTCTCTTCTCTGGGCTTCTTGATTTGTTTCGGAGTCAATACTCCTCTCATTTCTCCTTCTCAACACTGGATGGTTTCCTCTTCTCCTCAGCTTGGCAACTCTTCTCAACTGTCTTGCATCATTACAAAGTTCATTGGAACCACTCCTACTAATGGGTGTCTATTCCCTCCTTTCTTCTCGACCATCACGTTTGCAACCTCTTACTAACCTAGTAAGCTCCTGAATAGAGTTGGTGAGATTTTAAATCTAGTATTCTAGGTTATCAGCACATCTCCTCAAGCTTTCGCTTGGGCTGTCTCCAATGTTGTTGACACTATCCTCCGACATTCTTGTTCGTATAGTAATTGAGTAGAGAATTGAACAAATAAATAATAGCAACCTAAAAACAACCATTACTCAGCTTCTATAACTACCACTACTGACAAACAGTACACAACACTAAAGAGCAATGATGAATAGAAATGTTACAACCACGAATCTACTTTGAGAACACTTGCATGCATGTCTCCCCAAAGCTTTGATACCAATATGATAAGGATCGAATCTTTGATGCCAAGATGAAAAGGAATCAAAGGATCGATCAAGAAAGAAACAGCAATAGATCTGGAAATGAACACGAATGGGTATTTAAGGAAAATGGGTATGAAGGATAGGAAGGGTTTTGATAATGAATATAGATGAATATAACTCACCAAGACACAAATACAATCAAGCGTTTAAACTCGAAATAGAGTTCGATACCACTCATGAACACTAAATGTTGCTTGGGGTTTCAAATGAAGGTTAGATGCAACTTACTAACCAACTCAAATGAAGAGGTTCACCATAATCTAAAAATAGGATTGATAAGAATGTAGAGACAATTAAAGAGTCTAATCAACACTCGATAATTCGGTAAATGCTAACTCAAGTATAGCCTTGCTCGAAAGAGGAAAGTTTCACTCTACATATCTATATGTCCGTATATATCTATTTGTCATTGATGCGTGTTTACAACAATTGCTATTTATAGCAAGTCCTAAACCCTAGTGACAGAACTATAAATAAAGTACAAGGCCTTCAACCCTAAATAATTGGGTCCATAAATAAAATAAAGAGAAAACATATATAAGAATACAAAACTATGCATTTTACAAAACTTGGCATATCTTGGGAAGAGTAGTATCCAAACCAAAAGGGTTGGAAGTTGGATGTACTAGTTTAGGAAGGGGTCCCTTACGTCTTACGTAGCTTGGCTAAGACACAAAAGAGGTTAGCCCATAATTGCCGAATTCTAGAATTAGTTGGTGCTAGTCTCTTGGGGTCATGCCAAGTGGTTCTTTGGTCTCAAGTACTTGGCCCTGCGATTTCTCAACACCTCAGTTGATGATAGAGTTTATGCCGAGTATTTATTTTCCTTCCCCTTGTTGCGAATAGTAACCAAGAACATACAAGGCCAGTCGTTAAATGGGTTCGAGCATGCAGAAAGCTTAAAAAGAGTTAATGGGGAAAGGTACGAAAGGGTGAAAGCAAAGGATAAAAATAATAAGCAAAACCCACGAATAGCTCCAAAGGATATGATGCACTAATGGAACTTTCGAGGACTCACAGCACAATTCGATGTGACATACGAATTGGTTCAATGAGATTACTCACCACCTAACCTTACTTAAGGGAATGGATAAGAATGATGCCGAGAGTAAACAATATTGTTTACGTAAGGAAGAAGGTACTTAAAAGTGTATTGAAGATTATCCACTCTATTACAACTACAAGTATAGAGGTATTTATACCTACAAACTAGGGTAACCTGCCCAAAAAGGAAAAGACAAAAAGAACATTTCCTAAGGGGGGCAATGTACATGTTATAAAGAGGCAAAAATAAATATACAAGGAAAATAATCATTGGTGCTACAAATTCTACATGTGATACTATACACGTAGCGATGTGGCATTAGCGAGGTCATTAGGAGATGCAGACAAAAAGTACGAATAGATGGGCATGTTCGAGCAAGGATGGCTTAATTAATCCGAAATCTCTCTCTCTCGGCTTCTCGACAAAGATGATGCCAAGTGATTATACGGCTCGATACTAGAGAGTACTCATCTTCTCAGGAAACTATAGAATAATGGGCTGTCATATAGCATGGCATTAAAGGTGACTCAATAAGGAAGTACCCGGTCTCCGTTAGGATTGGTTGGAACATAAGGATTCGATGTACTAACCCCTCTAGTCCTCAGGCTTGGCTGCAAGTCAGGTCTCGTAGCTTGATTCCCATCACCCCTCGTCCTTTTAGCTGTAGCTCGGCCTTGATAAGCATTGATAGGCTTCAGCTTGAATATGGTTAGAGGTTGATTCCCATCAGAGCTTAAGGAGTTCAGCCACCTTCCTTCGGTGTAAACTTTCTCGTCATCAGCAGGTTGTTGAGAGAGAATTCTTCCGGTAAGGGATTGCAGTCTTTAGAGCCTTATACAATTAATGGGACCGTTGGTCGACAATTCATCACTTTGGCCTTATGCCTCGTCATCTGAGTTCTTTTCTAGACTTAGAGATTCATACGTATCCCTTTCCCATCGTCTATTAAATATAGGACCTAAGGATTAGCTAGTATGCCTAGGAGCTCCGTTATCACTAGGACTTACTGAGGCAAAATTGAACTGAAATGGGTCCTTCAAGATATCGAAGAAAATTAGAGGGAAACAATCCACAATTGAACAAGAGTAGCTATTATGAAGCTACTCGGAGGATGTAACTCACCAACGAATACAACACAACTTAACACCTCACTTGATATGATGCACAAGTTGATGTCAAGGTCTACCCGCTACTAATACTAAGCTACTCAGTAAGATTAGATAAGAGTGTATGGGGTATAGACTTAGAGAGGATTGTCTCATAAGAACAGAGTATTCAGTATTAAGATGTAAATTATCTTTGGCTTACAAGAGAAAATAACTATTTATAGTAAGTCCTTAAGGCAGCATTACAAATAAAGAAATTACAAGAAAGTATTTACAAAAGGGGGGATTCCTAGTACATATGAAAAGGGTAAAAAGGACAACAAACCAAAAATGGAAAATTAGTTAAATGTCAGATGAGGTAGACAACTGGCAGTGTAGCATTGGTCCCATACGAATATTCTCTGAGTATAACAGGCAAAAAGAGTCAAAATGTTACGGTACTAAAGGGGCCGGGACGAGAGAGATGATGAGAGAAAACTACTCGGCCGTTTATGTGAGTCTCTTATCACTAAACAAGTGATTCTCGACAGCAATTGGTTGAAGTACTTAGCATAGGGTCCTCGGCATGGGAATGGTCGGTATTATTACTACTGAGTGTACAAATCAACGTATGACAATGTAGGGAGCACAAGGAGTTCAACCACCTTTCTTCGATGTATAGTTTCTCGTCATCAATAAGTTGCCGAGAGAGAATTCTTCTGGAGAGAGATTAGAAGCCTCAGAGGCATACGTAAGTAATGGGACCACCGACCGACAGTGTATCATTAGCACTTTATGATTTGCTCGTCACCCGTAGTGTATAGGTCTTAGAGCTACTAAAGAGTAGCCCATTAGTGAATTATACTTAGCGTAGGCTAAAAATATAGGGCGTTTCTCTAGCCCTAATCTATCTTTGAATTCTCATTGAAGCATCATGTAGATAGATAATACAATGTTGATGAATTAAGTGTGAATATTAACAATAAATTAGCACAAGACATCATAAAAAACATATATCTCAAGGGATAAATAATGAATAAATCACAAAAGACAAAAGTGAAGTTGTACTTATCTTCTATCAATGATAATAAGTGTAAGTGGGCTCATCTACATGCATTGACTATTAGCTGATGAAAATTCGACAATTCATATTATGTTGCTTGCTTTAGGAGTGCCGCTTCTTTTGTTTGAAGCTTAAAGTTTCTAGACTTTTGCCAAGTCCATGCGTTTGTCAAGGAATCCCTTAGATATGATGCAAAATGGATCTGCAACAAACCCACTCATGCCTGGTAATGCAAGGGAGTGATTATGAGGTTGAACTTAAATTTCCTAACACTTAATGGGTGGGCATGTTGACCTCTGTAGACAGAAACTCAGTGATGGAGCTGTACAGTGCTTATGGCTTGGTGTCACTATTGAAGAATAGCTCAGCCTTTGTTTGGTTCGAGCGGCTTGGCATATGTTCAAGCTTGTTACGTGTGTAAGCTAATCGGAACGCGCTCAACAATACTGTAATAGGTTGTTCAGAGACTTCGTTTGGCATTATTACTGATAGATTGCACTCTTGCTACAACAATTCGGCATAGTTGCCATGGAATTACTGCAACTGTTTACTATCTAGAATTAGAATTTTTGTTAAATAAATAGCTAACTCGGCATCTCGACTACTGTTGTAGGCCGATAGAAATAGCTCGGCATCAGTTGCTCTGTGCAATAGAATAAATAGCTCGGTATACTCGTTGTCTTTAACTCAAGTGCAAAGATATGCTCGCAATTTGACTCATGCTTCAGTATACTTTCAGGATTCCAAGAGAACATGTATGTGATTATGATGTTCCACGAAACTACTTGTCTGAGTTCTGTCTTGAGAATTGAGAACATTTATCTTTGATTTTGACAACTTGCCCACTCTATATATAATAAAAGCTTCTTTATAGAATTAGTCTTTTTGCTTTTGGACCCATCCGTCTTCAACAAAGAAGAGATGAAAAAGAATTAAACTATACGAAAATTGCAACCAATGTTGGTGAAGTATTCGAATCTGGCTTGAAAAAGATCCAGCTCGGCACTTTATCTATGTAAGACAACTAGCTTGGCAAATATTCACAACCACACGGCACTCGGCATGAATGTAATGCAAATCGAAACTTGGAGCTCGGCAATAAGTCTCAGAGGAATAAGTTCGGCTTGGCTTTTACGAGGCTCGGTAGTGAAATTCATAAGATCAGCTTGATTTTACACAATATCTCAACATATGCTATCCGTGCTGCCAGGGATTCTAGATCATGCTTCTATTTTGGACTGAGTTTGTTGAATAGCTCGAGATGCCATTCTCCAAACAATAGTACGGTTTGGACACAAGTCCACGATTGAGTTCGGCACTTCAAATAGCGGCAGCTCCGGAATGAATTTGGCCTACTTACATAACTACAGTTCTACAATTTTCACACACTTAGCTTAGGCACAAGAGTGTCAAGGACCCGAGCATAGCCGAAATTCACGGCGTTCATCAAGTTGTGCTCCAACCCATACATATGTACTGGGATTTCATCATAGTAAGAGGTCAACTGTGGTCATTCGACCACAACAAGAGCGACTTGGATTGGCACTTAGCTGTCCTTCAAATCGTTTGATGAAGCGCGATTGCTCAGAAAAGACAGAGTAGTTGCAATATTATAACGGCTTATGAGAAGATTGAATTGTTGAGATAGCCAATCAAAGACAATTGTTGACTATTGATTTTTACAATCTGGCTTAAAGTAAGCAATTGTAGTAGAAGAAGGCAATTGTGGTACCTGTCCGCTCAACATATACTCAATGTCAGCACGTATTGGCCGAGGGACATTCCAAAGGAGCTCGGAGTAGCCAATCTGCCATCTCACCGTAACTTCTCGGCAATTTGGCACTTGGAATACTGTCCGGCATAGCATATCATTGACTATTTAGCTACGTTGCCATGGCCATCCTCATTGTAGATAACTTAAGTTGACTTGGAATTTGGTTTTACCGCTTGGATTCAACTGTAAATTGAGCTCGATCTTGAGCATGTAGTTTGACCACCAATGGAATCGAACTTGGATGTCATCTGGTCACGTCGAATCTGCTCGCAAGTTTGCTTATAGTGTTCCATGAAGAGTAGCCTTACTTTAGTTTCAAGCTTGACCCTCATGAACGAACTTTACTAGCTCAGACTTGCGGCTACTATTGATTTCGAGAAAAGTTTTCTCGGCTTGTCACGAGCTAATTGAAGGTTGCTGGTTTGATCTCAATGAGTCGCTTCGTTATTGCATGGATAAGGGCAGCTCGAATCTTGGTTCTTAAAACGATACTGCTGCTCAACTCTGTAAACAACTCCATTGCTAGCGTACGCATCTTAGTCAACTTGGGGTTCACAAGTTTGCCTATTACTACGATAGTTGGGCTCAGATCTACTCCAAGACTTGGATTGCTCAAGCCTTGGTTGAGTTACTCAACTTTGGAGTTATTATAGTCAAAGTAACTTAACGTCTTGGAGTTCGGGCTGCTCATCTCACAGCCTCTTATTCTCTGTTTGCGGTTGACCATGATGCAATGAACTGTTCGGCTTGATATTCTTGTGTTTTGTATTGCGAAGGGCTTAGAAGTGAGTTTAAACCCGGTGAGGTCGGACATTTGACATAAGTCATTGCCTAATGTTGAGCTCGGCATTCTTGGAGTTGCTCGGCATCCTTGGAGTTGCTCGGCACACTTGGAGTAGTTCGAAAAGTGCGAGAAACGGAGTGATGAACAACATGATTCGGCATGGCATACAATATGACGAACATCTTGAGTTGGCATGGCATACGAAGTTGGTCACTAGGTCAGCAGCACTTACTCAATGAGGAGATGGTCAATTACTCGGCCCAAAGGAGTTCGAAACGATGTTGTTCTGACTTGAAGAGTTCGACTTTGATTGAAGTTGGGATGGCCACCGAACTGCTGCGAGTTTACAGTAGAGCTCGGTACTTTCTACAAAGGTCGGACCGTTGGAGCTTCATGCGCTTGAAATTTTGGGTTGTTGATGTTCCTCATTTGGTCAGCACCCATGTGCATGCGAGACTCGATGAAGCACCATGATTGAAGCTTGGCTCGATGTAAGCACATTCCAACTCGATGTCAACTAAATATCTGAGAGTTTAGAAGCTCGGCATAAATTAACGAATATAACTTAGATTGCAGCCACTTTGTTCAGTTTTTGCTCAGCACAGAGCTTGATCATTGCTTAGGCAAAATATATAGAGCTAGGATTAGTGCTTCCAATTGCAATTGCTCTAAAACTTTTGTGTCTCTGAATTTCGCAACTTCGGAGTCTTCAAAAGCCGACATCCTTTTTGACACAGGAAGCAATATCAGAACCTTGTCCTACCTGTGGTTATTCCTACAACACATTGAAAAATTTTGCAATTTTTCACGCCCTTTGGATCATTAATATGTGTTAGGGCACAAAGCAGCAAGATCATTCATCACTATACATCAAAGAATTGACAAGTACGGTGGTTACTCAAGTAGTTATCAACTTTTTAACTGCAAAATTTTTGGTATATAACACCGTAACGGTTAACAAAGGAAGTTCTCCACTTCCACTTTAGAAACAGGTGTCAAGAAATATATAATTGCACGTTCATAGAGACCATCAATTTGAATTAACAATGAAGCCATAAAATATAAAAGGTCCCGTAAGACTATGAATATATTTGTGCAGATTCTAGGAAGAAATGAAGAAAATCGAGTAAGACAAACCGAATTGTAGAAAATTCATAAGAGAAAAAATTTCTACATCTTTTTAGAGAATCATTCCATTTTTTCTCGATTTTCATAGACAACACCAATTGTTGATTGATGGTTTTCGCTCCAGTGTGCAAACACCTGTAAAATGAGAAAATGATTACAAGGAGCGCTGGAGAGTGTTCCAACTAGCCACTTTGATGCCCACTTCAACCCTCTTATCATATGAATAAGATTGTCCAATGATCATGAGAATGAGAAAATAAAAAAGAAGGTCTCCTTATCTAGGGGTCTTGTACGGTATTTATAATGGGTAGGTCGATATCTTTACCTGGATGGACCGTAAGAGTTGAGCTTAAGCCTCAATATTACTAATTTAGGCCTTCGACCTATTTTACTAAAAAATACTATCAACATACTAAGATCAAGCTGTAGATTCCTTCAACCTATTGTTGCGAGCAACTAGCTATAGTCGGCCACATGAAGTGGCTAATTACACCGCCCTTCCTTAGGAGTCAGCAACTTGCTCTCCCTTAGCCTCTCTTAGCAAGGGCGTGATTACATGTTACCGCTAGAAGTAGAACTCTGTATTCTTCTAGAGAATCTCCTAATTTTTCAAAAGAAATTTCTTTCTACCATACTCACTATTTTTATTTTCTATTTTATCTATTAGAATTAGTTAGTGCTCCTAACTTAGTGCATAGGCTATTTGATAGGTTTCAGAGTACTGACTCAATCTGACTACTAAGTCCGAGCTCACTTACTTGCTGACTCATTCTATCTATAGAGCCGAATGACCCTATTTCTCATAGCTAGAGTGCCGAAAAGTAGAAGGCTCGATCCTCACCTATACTTGACCAATTATTTACTCGGCTTCACATCTGCCGATATACCAAGATATTACGTTTCCAAGAGCAATCCACTCAGTAAGACACAGGCAGACTAATGCCGACTAACTTTAGAACTCGGTAATTATAAGCTGTCCTCTTTAGTATCTCAGCTAAGCAATGCGAGGCTACTTCCAAGACATACTAAATGACCACAGGCCAACTTCCTTATAAAACGTACAGTTTTGTATTTTTATACATACTTGTCTTTATTTTATTCACAGGCCCAATTTTTTAGGGTTTAAGGCATTATACATTATTTATAATTTCACCATTAGGGTTTAAGACGTACTATAAATAGTAACATTTGTAACAATACAAACAACATAGAAAATTAATGAAAAACTCCCTTTGAGTCTTTTCTCTTAGAAAGGTCTCTCCTATCAGCTCTTATCAATCTCTTTAGCAAGAATTGTGATAAGAAACCCTATCACTCGAACCAATACGTCACATCCGATGAGTCTTATGCAGTGTAGAGTCCAACTGGTGTGTCATACCCGGTTATGTAGCTTACGGATTCGCTGAAACCATCACTGAACCTACTCTATTTTCATTCCTTTGATAGGATCGGACCTACCCTGACGGCCGGTCTTGTTTGTCCTTGGCGCAGTTCATATCATCTTAGTATCAAAGCTTAAGGTTCCAAATAGGGTTGAGAGTTTTAGGCATTGTATCTATTCTATTTTGTGTTTAAGGAAGTGCTTGCTTATTGGGTTTGTTTGGGATATTGACGATTTGTTTACTAGATATTAGTTTGGGATATCGAGGATTTCTTTACACTATAAATCCCAAATTGAATATATATATTAAAGAAAAGGTTAGGGATTCCAATATGAGTTATTTGCCAAGATATGATTTTTCAAGTTGTTCAATGTGTTATCTTGTCTTAGTATTGTGATAGTGGTCGAGAAAATACTGTCGTGTTTGCCAAATTGAAAAGACCAAGTGTCTAGTTGAGAATGTGTATATCTGAGCTAATTTGACAAGAACAGTTACTATGCCAAATTTGAACTTTGCTGAGTTTCCAAGATGAATTGTAGAACCGAACTACTGAATTGATGTTATGCCGCACTACTTATTATGTTGAACCAAATAATTCTAATAGCCAGATTGATTTCTAAACTGGACTGTCTTTTTCAAACACTTATCGAGCAATACTCAAGTTGTTAAACTCTTGTGACGTACCGAGCTTAATTGAGTGAAGGAGTCCAAGCTACCAAGTTGAATTACAAACCGAGCTAATTATTGCCAAGTTATTAATACTGTGAAGGAATTCTTAAGGTGAGCTTAATTGCTATAATCAAGTTGTACTACTGTCTATTAGCTGCTGAGAAACTCTTTCTCTCATAAGCTTAAGTACCGCTATTGAATTGAATATCCTCAACATGACATATGAAGCTAGATACAATTATGAATATTATTATTATGAAGACATGATGTCACAAATTCCAAATTCTAATGGATATGGAACTCTAGGAGAATATTTGAATTGTGAATTTTGAGTTAATTGGATTTTTGAAAATTATTCTTACCCTGAGCATAAAAGAGCCTATGTTATAAAGAATTCGATGATTGGCTTTGCAACTACTTAATGGAAGAGAATGATAAATCAAAGAATTGATAGAGGAAATATTGAGATCATTACATGGGACCAGATAAGACGTTTGATGCGAAGAAAATTTGTACCCCGAGATCATCACGATAAATTATATGAAAGAAAACCTACCTATGAAGATAACCTCTCAGAAGTGCAAGATTAGGTGAAGGAGATTAAAAGATGGCTTGAAGTGTTCAAGGATAAAATAAGACAACAGAAGAATGCCGAATTAGAGAGTATTGAAGGAGGACTTAAGGAGGTGGAGGTTATTGGAGAAGTGAGTAGTAGAGAGGATGAGGACTAAGTTGAGATGAAGTTAAATCCCCATATTCCCGATGTGCTCCCATTATCAACCATCCAAACTGATGAGCATAACACTAGATGGAAGGAAGAAGAACAATCAATTTGCAACAAAGTAGAGGGAATACTAATTTCAACGAAAGAGAAGAGTGTGAGATCTAAGCTAGCTAAGCTTGAAGAGTTAGAAGTACTTATGATTGACAAGCCATCTTATTTCCTATCAACACTGGACTCACGTACCCATAATCTTTTATATGACCTAGAGATCATGTTAGTCTCAATACTTGATAGTTGCTAGGACTACCAAGATGTAGTTGATCAAATTCATGATGAATGGAAGGAGGGATACATGATGAAGTGTTTGATTGATTGGGCTCATGACCAATGGAAGGAGCTTAAGTACTTTTCTGTGTTTATCCTTCATTTTTGCAGGTTGATGTTTGATCCCGGTAGGGTTTAAAGCTGCTAGTCACTAAGTTTCGAGCCAAAACTTCTCTAAGGGAGAGGGAATGATAGGTTTCGAGGTACTAACCCAACCCAACTACCAAAGTTGAACTCACTTACTTGTCAACTCATTCTATCTGCCAAGCCAAATGACCTTATTTCTCATAACTATAGTGCTGAGAAGCAGAAGGCCCGATCCTTACCCATGCTTGACTAATTATTTACTTAGCTACACGTCTAATGGTATGTAGAGATATCACGTTTTCGAGAGCAGTCCACTCGATAAGATAAAGGGAGATTAGTACCAACTAACTTTAGAACTCGACAATTATGGGCCGTCCTCTCTAGTATCTCGGCCAAGCAATGCAAGGCTACTTCCAGGACATACCGAATGACTACATGCCAACTTCCTTATAAAATGTATAGTTTTGTATTTTTGTATATGCTTATCTTTATTTTATTTATGGGCCCAATTCTTTAAGGTTTAAAGCCTTGTATATTATTTACAGTTTTTCCACTAAGGTTTAGGATGTACTATAAATAGCAACATTTGTAACAATACAAAGAACATAGAAAATTAATTAAAAACCCCCTTTAAATCTTTTCTCTTAGAAAGTTCTCTCCTACCAGCTCTTATCAATCCCTTTAGCAAGGATTGTAGCGGGTAACCCTATCACTTAGACTGGTGTGTTACATCCAGCGAGTCTTAGGCCATGTAGAGTCTAGTTGGTGCGTCATATCCAATTAAGTGGCTCACAGATTTGCTAAAACCATCGCTAAGGCCACTCTATTTTCTTTCTTTTGATAGGATCGGACCCACCTCGACGGTCGACCTTATCTATCCTTGGCACAATTTATATCACTATCCTTGTGTTCTTAGCTTTCATAATTGCCCGCAGATTACATCTATTAACCTCAAGCAAAGGATTATGGTGGTAGATTGTGAATCTTCTCATGTGGCAAAGGTGAAGAGCAACTCTTTCTACTACCGGGGCCACAAACTAAGGCAATCTCTTATAAGGATGAACTATTTGATTTGCTTAATTTCTTAAGCCTGAGCACCTTAGCTTACAATTCCTCATTATGGGTCTTGATCAGCTCGTTTTGTTTCCTTATTTCCTTGTTTTATTCTATCAAATCATGGCATAGTTTCTCTAACTTCATAATAAGTTACAAGTCAACAACAAATGTGCTTCAATTGAGCATTAGCTAATTGGTTGCCAACATTAACTTGCTAACTACCAGCTACATGGGAGATTTTAGTGGGCATGTTGATGGGAATCAACCTCCGAACATATCCAAGTCGAGGCCTATTAATGCTTACTAAGGCTAAGCTACAACTAGAAGGACGAGGGGAAGGAAAAGAAACACTCGACATCAAATCTGTTGTCAACCGAGGTATCGAGAAACCATAAGGCCGAGTACTTGAGACCAAAGAATTACTCGACATAGCATTGAGAGATTCGTGCCAACTGATTCTAAGACTGGGCAATTATGGGCCGACCTCTCTAGTGTCTCGGCCAAGCTATGCAAGATGTTAGGGACCCCTTCTCGAACCTATACATCCAATTGCTAACCCTGCCTAATTTGGATACTACTCCTCCCAGGATATGCTGAGTGACTGCATGCCAAGTTCTGTTAAATGCATAGCTTTGTATTCTTGTATATGTTTTCCCTTTATTTTATTAATGGGCCCGATTCTTTAAGGTTTAAGGCCTTATACTTTATCTATAGTGTTGCCACTAAGGTTTAAAATTTGCTATAAATAGCAACATTTGTACTAATAGAGATATATAGACATATATAGACACAGACAGATAGATATACTGAGTAAAACCTTCCTCTTTCGAACAAAGCTATACTTGAGTAGTTAGCATTTGCTAAATTATCGAGTGTTGATTAGACTCTTTAATCGTCCCCACATCCATATCAATCTTGTTCTTAGATTGTAGTGAACCCCTTCATTTGAATCGGTTAGTGAGTTACATCTAACCTTCATTTGAAACCCCGAGCAACATTTAGTGTTCATGTGTCGAATTGAACTTTATTTTAAGCTTGATCGTGTTTATGTCTCGATGAGTTATATCCATCTACATTCACTATCAAAACCCTTCCTATTCTTCATACCCATTTTCCTTGAATACCCATTCCTATTCATTTCCAGATCCACTGATGTTCCTTTTCTCTTCCTTTGATCCTTATCACATGCTATTAGGATTCTTATTCTTAGAAGTTCTTACTATTGTTAATAAAAAATTTTAGATTACCAAAGTTCTTTTCCATAGATTGATGGGAATCAAGTTACCAAACCCCTAACTCGCAGCTAAGCCCAAGGACTAGAGGGGCTGACAAGACAAATCATTCTATTCCAACCAACCCCTGTCGAAGCTAAATACTTTCTTATTGAGTCACCCTTCATGCTATGCCATATGACCGCCCATTCTTCAGTGGTATGTCGAGTTTATATTTACTCTCTAGTGTTGAGCCGACCAATTACTCAATAACTTCCTTATCGAGAGGTTGAAAGAGAGAGTTTAAACTGACTAAGCCAACCTTGCTTAGACAAGCCCATCTATCTGTACTTTTTGTCTGCATCTTCCAACAACCTTGCCAATGTAGCATCGCTACATATACAATATCATATGCAGAATCCATTGCACCAATGATTGTTTTTCTTATATATTCATTTTTATCCTTTCATGTCTTATACATTACTTCTTTAAGAAATACCCTTTTGTCTTTTCCTTTTTAGGCAAGTTGTCCTAATTTATAAGTATAAATACCCTTATACTTGTAACTGTGACAACATCAGATCATTCCCAATATACACTCTTTTAAGTACTTTTTCTTCCTTATGTAAACACTGTTTATTTACTCTTTGCATTACTCTTATCCTTTCCCTTAAGCAAGGTTGGTGGTGGGTAACCTCACTAGACCAATTCGTGTATTATATCGAATTGAGCCGTGAGTCCTCAAAAGTTTTATTGGTGCATCATATCCTCTAAAGTTGTTTGTGGGTTTTGCTTACTATTTCATTCTTTGTTTTGCCCTTTTCACACTTTCCCCATTAATTCTTTTCGAGTTTTCTACAAGCTTGGACCCATTCAACAACCGACCTTATCTATTCTTGGTCACGGTTTGCAATACAGAGGGTGCTAAATTGTCATCTCAAATATTTTGTCAGTAGAATTTGATCTTAATTAGGCCTTCAAAAGGGTATGGGTAAGCTTGCTAAACAAAATGTGGTTAAGGGAATAGCCGGAGGTTGTCTAACAAGACTACTCTAATACTTAAGTTAGTGATATAGTAGAAATTCAACAACAAAATGGCAAGAGAAAGAGAGAGTCTGCATTTGTAGATGCCTTACCAATTTAGGTTACCTCCATTTATAGTGGAGGAAGGTGGGTTAAACCTAGTAAGTAGATAAATAAGGAACTTACTATAGTACTAAAGTATATCTTCCTACTAAAGGTAAATCTTAAGATTTCTTATAATGAGATGGAGGCAATTGGCTTTCCTTTTCGGTATCCCTCTTAACTTCTTAGTGGACTTCTATCGCTAGCTAAGCTTCTCAACATGTAGTTTATCATGGTAGATGTTGGCCTACTCTAGAGAGGAATGCTCTAGCTCTTCAACCGGCCGATCCAATCTGAGGAGACATAGGTCTTTGGGAAGAAATCAATCAAGGGCTTTGAGTGCTTCCAATAAGTCTGTCATGGGTGTAAACAGGTTTGCCCATTAACCAAAAGATCAATCTAAGCCTATGAAACCTATGTCTAAAATATCTTATCAACAACTATAATTGTGCAATCACTTTTTAGTTATAGTAAATCATCTCGAATTACAATAAATAAAGCCTATTGATTGTAAAAATAAAACTGTCAACTTAAAATGAAATGATTGATGGTTTTTTCGGAGGTTGTTAACAGCTCCATAGAGGCTATCAACAACGTCTTTTACAATTAACAAGCCTTATTTATTGTAATTTAGGTTTAATCACTAAAACTCAAAATTGATTGCACTATACTGTCACTTTTGAGTTATCGCACCATAAAATTTCCCATAAAAGTATGTTATTCAAAGATTTGAAAGTTTAAATGCTTAATTTCAAAATTAAAGGTTAAATGTTAAAAAAGAAAAAAGAAAAAGCAAATATGAGAACGTATAGATACAATTTATCCCAAATATTATAGTAATTTTTAACAATTAGAAGAGCCATGTGTGAGACCCATGAAATTTCCTTAATGTTAGGCTTAGACAAAATCCTAAATGTTAGTGAACTATAAGAAGTCTAGTAGGATACAACGAAACTTCTATTAAGTTCAATTTTTGCCAATTTGAAATCTCAACCCAATATGGAGATTTGTTCTTAGAGAAGTACATCAGAATACCTTTAAGATTTTAGATATAAATGATTATGACGGATTTAGAAATGCTCAAAAGCAGGTACACTACGATTCATGCCTAACATGAATACTTTAGGTGCTCATTTAGTTCATAAGTTCAAATGCATATACATTAGTTTCTTAATAAAGGATTGCGTGTGTCATATGAAGGATTGTAACACTTAAGTATAATTACTATATGTAATGTCTTAAACCAAAAGAAGTAAAGTGAAAATTCAAGCCGATTAATACTAATAGTCTCATTTCAACCATTTTGCCCAAAAGTTGTAACCTCATGATGATAAGGTTTTCACCGTCATAGTCTTATAAACTAGTATTACAATTTTTCATAATTTATGTCTATCTTTCCCTTTTTTAGTATACGATTCAAGTCATTTTCTACTTATAAATCATCTTAAAAACAAGTCAAGAGCCATACCCTAGTAACACCGTTCACCCTCCTCAAACCTCTTCTCTAAAATGGAACCATACTTAAATTATCCACCTACTAGTAGGGAATCGGCTCGATACCATTTGCAATGTCCTAATTCTCTCAAATGGAGCCAAACCTGAATCAGCTACATACTAACATGGGGTTGGTACTGATACTATTTATAATGCTCCAAGCTAAAAATAGTGAATAAACACTAATAGACTCATTTCAACCACTTAACTCAAAAGTTGTAACCTCGTGTTGACAAGGTGATATTCACCATCATGACCTTATAAACTAGTATTACAACATTTCACAATTCACGTGGGATACTTAACCATGATGCATCACACTATATTGCTCAAGTGATTATTAATAGAACTTAAGTTTGCGCATTTCACGATTTTAAAATATAGCTACAAAAAAAAAATTAGCAATGCTCAAATATAGTACAGTATAAGATTTATGCCACCATATACATATATAATCACCACTTAAATATCACTTAACCACTCAATAAACACTACTCAAATCCTATGAATACCAAATAACTAAATAACATCATAATGGCATTATAATACATATAGTATATGATAATTATATAGACAAATAAATTAGGGTTATAAAAATAAGCTTCTAGAAGACCATTTTCCCTTTTAAATTTTCCTCCTAATCATGCCATCCTAACCCCCATATTTGTCTATTTATTTTTTAAATTATTTTTTAAAATACAAACTCTAATTTATTTTAATTAGTTGAAAGTTTAATCTCTTTTTTAAATTTATCTCTAAATGTATATAATTTTCCCTACTAAATATTTGTAATTAATAGGTATCCAAGCCTTAATATATCCACACACCACATTAGATATATGCTAAAGTTTTTGAATCTTGGTTTCTTAAGCATGACACTAACATATTTGATAGAAAACAAAATATGTATATTTTCCATTTCATAAAACTATGAAACACTTCTTTTATAGTTAAAATGTATAGCAAAGAGTTACAAACTTGGTCATTGTTCCTTTTTTATTATTATTATTATTATTTCAATTACAATGACCATATTTAAGTTTTTATATTTTTCAATTTGAATACTATAAAGGGCTAAAAATTATTATATTAGTTATTGGGATGAGCCCATTATTTACTTAGGCTTGATTCTTTAGGAGGGCTTAAAGAGTCTAATTCATACTAGGATAATTTAGGAAAATTTGGCTTAGTAGGCTTAGAATAGAGATCGTTGGATTGGCCTATCTACCTCCAATCTTTCTTAGGCAGGCTCATATACTTATAAGGAGGGCTATTGGCTTTGGGCTCATTAGCTAGCTCATTTTAGATAACTATGAATCGAGCAAGCTCCATCTCATCTATTAATCACCTAGATGATCCAATGGATGCCATTATGCCTAAGAGCCTATAAATACCCAGCATTTTATCATCATTTAGAACTCTAGGAGAGAGATTGGAAAAACAATGTTCCACTGTAAAAACTCTACTCTTTAAAATCAAATAGTGTTCATGCAAAAAATTGATCTCATTCGCTGAAGCTACAAGGTAAACACCTAAGATCCCCTAAGGCTACCTTATCTTTTACTTGTGCATTTGAGACATTGAGATTGGCTGTTCCTCCTTTCTACCTTATTCTCACCTAATCATCCCTTCAAGTGACAATCTCTCTTTGAAGCCACAGTAGCACGTTACTCAAGCAGTATGCACATAATCACTCCAATCGAACCCCTACATCAACATTTTGGCGACTCTACTGGGAAAGAGTGATTGTAGAGACATGACACCTCCTAGGAAGAGAACAGCTGGTACGTCTAATATCACATCTTAAGAGCTCGATACTAATGTTGATCTTACTAAGTAGAATCTACTCCTATTGCCTAAGAATACTAACTAGGACCATTTAGCGCCTAAGGCTCCTTTAGATCCCATATAGATGATGTGAACAATACAGGAAGCTACCAAGGCTTCAAATCAGTTCATGGCTATGTTTTAACCCATCCTTATCAGAATGGCTGCCACCACTGCTGTGCAACAAGGTATGACTTTGCCAAACCCTATAGTTGCTGCACAGCCAAACGTTACTACCTCAACTCAACCAATTAATCCTCCAACCATTGAGGAGGATGTTCATTAAGGAGGAGGTGATGAAACTCCCCTACCACAACCTCTACAACAACCAACTCCTGTATTAGAGAATGTAAGAGTCCATTTATGTGGCCATTCATCTTCACGGGTGTCTGCTCCTACATCCAATCCTACCATTCTAATCTTAGGAGGATCTACTTCTCATCCCAATCTGGCCCCTGCTCCATTACCTGTGTCTACAACTTCTGTTCTAAAAACTTCTTTTATAACAAAGGAAGACTTAGACATTTATATGAGAGAAATACAAGCTAGTTCGTCTATAAGAGTATTAGAGTTAAAGCTCTCATATCACCAATGCATAGCAGCAAAGCCATATCTTAAGGACTATGTAAGTCCTAAATTCATACTGTTCAACGGCAAAAACGAAGTGCAAAGGAACACCTCCTAAAATTTATTAAAACATTGGAGCTTTATAGGCTTAATGATGATCTAAAGCTTAAAGAATTCTTTAAATCACTAACGGAGAAGGCATATACCTAGTATGTCAACCTTCCCTCGAGATCAATTGATTCATGGGAAACTATGTGCAAGCTATTCTTAAAGAAATTCTTCTCTACTTAGGAACGGGTCATGATTATAGATATGGGAAGAACGCGACAAAACCCGAAGGAAGATTCGATGAATTACATAAAGCGTACCCTAGACATCTAAGATGTATGTAATGAAAAGGAATTAGTAAAGATTTGCATTCAAGGGACGTTCACTGAGTATGTTGTCCACTTGGAAAGCTTTAACTTATGTTCTTTCTCCGTACTTGTCGAGATTGCAAGAAGAACCAACAATTCCATTGTGCGACGATGGATAGAAGGTGGAGGATTTGGGAAACAAGCAAAATCTGTTAGCTCAACTCAAGGAGAAAGCTTTAGAGACAACAAGAAGCCAAGGAGTGATAGTTCATGAGGCTTTCCATCAGCTATATCATTCTCGTGCTCAATGGGTAAGGTACATGTAGTACTTGACCAGTGGTTACGGGATGGGAACATAAAGCTCCCAAGGGTGGAGCGTTTGCTGACTGACAATGAGAAGAATGACCTTAAGTTTTGTAGATATCATAGGGCTGTAGGTCATCTAACTAAAGAATGTTGAACATCAAAGAAGATATTTAATGACAAGTTCCATAATGGGGAACTTGTCATAGAGAATGATGACGTATGTAGTAATCTACTCCCAACACACAATGCTTAATGTGGCGCTACGAATACTATTAATCATGATCCGAGACTGGAGAAAGGAGATGTACCATAGGCTACAGTACATGAAGAGAAGGAAGTAGTAATAGAAACCAACCAAGGTATACACCCATCAATGACTACCGCCTTAATGAAAACCTCTAACTTCAGGAGGTTTTTCGATTTATTGGGATTCAATGAAGACGCATGGCTTTCAACAATGACTACACTTACCTAGATTTCTAAGAGACAATATGGGGAGTGCAATGCAGCACAGCCAGTACAAAGGATGGCCAACACATATGAGAATGTGACACTCTTTATTGATGTAGACATGTGCACAAAGAACCCAAATCACAACTGTCCTTTTTATGTAGAGAGTATGCTCAATGGGCATCCCATGAAGAGGACATTCATAGATAATGGCTCTTCCATAAATATTATGCCAATGTCTACATTCAAAACCATAAGAATAAACAACCGATGCCTGGTAAAGCAATCTATTGCAGTAAATAGCTTTATTGAAACAACTACAAACACAATACGGTATGTTAACATGGATTTTAAAGTTGGACTCGTACAGGGATCCATGCAATTCCAGGTAATCAACGCGCCCGTATCTTACCATCTTCTCGTTGGGAGGAAGTGGCTGCACAATTACAACCTTATACCCTCAACATGGCACTAGTGCATTAAAGGCTATTGAAAGGGTAAAGATGTCTTCATTCTAGCCACGAAGAACCCGTTTTAACATAACGAGTCTTATCTAGCTGATGTAAGGTTCTTTGATGAGTATGTTGAAGATGGAGAGACTGTCATTGCTAAACCCTTTGAAACACCATTACCTACATGGGAGGAGACCTAAGATAAACAAAAGAAGAAGAGGAGAATGCAAGGCTCCCGTAAGGGCAAGAAGAAGTGAAGAAAAGATGAAGCCATAGAAGGTTTCATCAAGGAAGATGGGCGAAGGGTATATTGCTTATAATGATCTTTACGATCTGAGGAGGCTTTTTATCTTCCTCAGATCCCACACCAGTGCAAGAAACCAACCCGCCCCTCCTCAAATGCAAGACCAAATGAAACCTCAAGTCGAAAAGATTAAATAATTGAACCTAGCAGGACTAAGGCAGTCTCTACAACCTATCTTCATTAGTAAAAATCTATTACAAGATATTAAGGTCCACTTATTAGAGTTATTAAAGGAATACAAGGACAAATTTTCTTGGACATATGATGAAATGCTAGGATTAGACCTCAATTTAGTGGTGTATAGATTAAACATCGTATCTAGGGTTAAGCCACAAAAGCAAGGACAACGAATTTTTCGTCCTGAAGTTGAAGTACAAATAAAAGAAGAGATTGAAAAGTTGCTCCAAGCTGGCTTCATTAAGCCAATCAAACACCCCACTTGGCTGGCCAATATTGTGCTTGTAAAAAAGAAAAATGGACAAATACGCATTTGCATGGACTTTCGTGATCTTAGCAAGGCTTGCCTAAAAGATGATTTCCCACTAGCAAATATTGACACATTGGTAGATGCCATAGGTACACATGAATTATTCTCATTCATAGATGGCTTTAGTGGCTATAACCAAATAAAGATAGCTCTTGGAGATGTTGAATGCACTACTTTCAAAACACCAGTAGGAAACTTCCACTATACAGTCATGCCATTTAGACTTAAGAATGTAGGAGTGACCTACCAGAGGGCAATGATTGTTATATTTCATGACATGATGCATGACTTCATAGAAAACTATGTTGACGACATAGTTGTTAAGTCAAGATGGACACCTGATCATTTGACTCATCTATAGAAGGTCTTTGAACAATGTTGTCTATATAAATTGCGTGTGAATCCCTTGAAATGTGTCTTTAGGGCAGCTTTTGGTAAATTCTTTAGATCCATTATTCATAGAAAAGGAATTGATATAGATCCAGTAAAGGTGCAAGCCATAAGTTCCATGCCCTCATCTATTAGTCCAAGGGAATTAAAGACCTTCATAGGGAAAGTCTCCTGTGTTAGGCGACTCATCCCCGCACTAGTAGAAATTTATCATCCATTAAAACAACTCATGAAAAAGGGAACTACATTTGAATGGGGACAACCTCATGATGAAGCCATACAAAAGATCAAGGAGATACTTACCTCACCAGCAAAGATGATAATGCCGGTTAAAGGGTTGCCAATGATTCTTTATTTGACAACAACTGATAAGTCTATTGGAGCTTTACTAGCTCAAGAATTAAATGGTGGTGAGCGACCGATTTACTACTTGAGTAGGTTACTCCAAGGAAGTGAGGTGAAATACTTAACCTACAAAAAGTAGTACCTCGCGTTAGTATTCACCATGCAAAAGTTGTGCCATTATTTTTTTGCTCATAAGGTTAATCTTGTCACTCATTCAAATTTATTAAAATACTTATTGTCACAATCAACTCTTTTAAGATAAACTACAAAATGGTTGCTCCTCTTATTAGAATTTGACATTACGGTCATGTTACCTAAGGCTATTAAGTCTCAAGCTTTGGTAGACCTTTTGGCTCAGTTTCCTGTGATACAAAGGGCTGCTATTGTAGGTACAATCCTTGCAGAATTCTATAAAGACTCTATAAGAGTAGAACTAAATGGAAAGTGATAGGTACAATTTGATGGCTCCTCTAGTAGCACTAGACAGGGAGCTAGGGTGATCTTAACATCTCTAAAAGGCCAAGAGATACCTTTAGCTTTCAAGTTAAACTTCTCATGTACTAATAATGAGGCTGAGTATAAAACTCTCCTACTTGGTCTTATTTCTACTTAAAATACCAAAGCATCTAACTTATGCATTTGCGGTAACTCGAACCTAATCATTGAGCAAGCAAAAGGTAAATTTGCTCTCAAAGAATTAGCATTTGTGCCTTCTAGGGCTACAGTGTAGTCTTTGGTTAGCAAGTTCAAATCCGAGAGGTATAAGCACGCCAAACGATCTACTAACCACTATGCAGACGCCTTAGCAACATTAGCTTCCAAAGGGGGAAGGGAGTTGTACCATCACCTACGTTATAAGGGATACTATTGGCCTACCATGGAAAATGATGCATTCAATTTTACCAAGAAGTATATTTCATACAAACAACATGGTGATGCAATCCATGCTCTCACGATAACATTGCATAGCTTAACTATTCCATAGCCATTTCATACTTAGGCATTTGACTTAATTGGTCCAATAAACCTACCATCCAAAGGGTGCATATGGATCCTTATTAGGACTGAATGTTTCACCAAATAGGTTAAGGTGATCTCCTCCAAGAATGCAACAGGACCCATCATAGCAAATTTCATAATAGAGCATACTATTTGCTGTTTTAAGATCCCAAAGCGTGTCCTTTTAAATAATGGTACCCCCTTCATCAACTCACATGTACAACAACTACTAGCTTCTTACAATATTAATCATATGAAATCTACACCATATTATCCAAAGGGAATTCACCAAGCAAAGGCGACAAACAAGACTCTCCTAAAGGTGCTCACAAAGAGTAGAATGACAAACTGTCATTAGCACTATAGGCTTATAGAACTTCCAAATGAGGTCCTACTCAGGCAATACCTTTCTCTTTGGTATATGGGTCTAAGGTAGTGATGCCTATTGAAATCTTGGTTCTTTCTGTATGCTTGGCTCTCAATGCTAAATTAGAACCGGACAGCTTACGTATGCTAGATCTTGAAGCCTTAGAAGAAAGGAAAAATAATGCCAAGCACAACCTTGCTAATTACCAAAGATGACTTAGTGTTGCTTATGATTGTCTAGTCAAGAAAAGATCTTTTCAGCAAGACAATGTTGTACTTCATTCGATAGAGCATGTGCGATAAGGTATTCCAGCACCAAAGTTTACACTGAAGTGAGAAGGCCCTTTTATAATTCATGAGGCCCATGGCAATGGTTACTGTAAGCTCCTTAATCATAAAACTGATGCAATAACCCCTCCCATAACTTTCAATATGTTAAAAAGTTTCATTTGTAGATTTAACAATGTATTTGCAATTCACATGAATGAAACATTCAACTTCCATTACTTTGTTTCTTTGTGTTCTTTTACTTTCTTTTGCCTTGTTGTTACTGCAAAGTTAGAGATTTATCTCCTTAGCACACAGTTTTATTATGTATTCTACTCTTGTCTCCTTATTGCCATAAAGTTAGAGACATGTCTCCTTAGTGCATAAGGCTAATACATAAATAAGTAAAGAGAAATTGATACAAGGTTAAGTATTGAGAAATACCCTCTTAACTATTGATAAATATGATTGCCACATGTTACTATCACTACTTAAGCGTGATTGACTATTTTATCTTATGTATTGTTGCTAGCAAGTGAGAGCTTCCCTCTAATGCGTAGCACTATCCTCTAGGCTTCACAAGCCATAGGGAACATAATGTTGCCGCTAAGTGAGGCACTACCTCCTAAAGCGTACAATGATACCACGATGCCTACCCTCCCCCCACCCCTATAGGTTTCAGTAGCATAGGCCCTAGGCTAAAAAGCCTTGTTATTTGATACAACTAAGTTGTTAAAATAAATAAAAAATAAAAAGATAGGAGGAAAGCAATCAAATTTCATTCAATCAGTAAGTTATATTTGAAAGTGTTGAAAATAACTTGAATACTGAAAAGAAAACAAAAAGAGAAGAATGAACGTCAGCAAAACAAATTAATATAGCCAAACTCCACTAAAGGTGGCAATCTAAACCTACTATGGACTCAAGGTCCATATCGCCTAATAAATCTTTCACTTTACAATCTATCTCCTCAATAGCATCTTACAAGGCTTTAATCCTTGCCATTAGCTCACCTTAGCTTCTCATAGTGGTACGATAACTCAATAATCTCTTAGCTTTGGTAACAATGGGCTCTAAGCTGCGAACCTTGAATTTTAAAAGATGAGCCCCTTCAACATAGCTAATTAGTTGTTGTAGCTTATCATCTGATAAAGACCCTTAAGACTTCTCAAGTAGTAATGCAACTTCTCCTAATATTTTCACCATGGTATTGGCTAACTCAATCCCTAACATAGGAGACTCGCTCTAAAAATCTTAATCCATAGTGTAAAGTCTCTCTAATGGTTCCAATAGATGAGGAGAAATGTGAAATCCATGAAATGAATATTATCTCCCCTAGGATGGCTTCTAGAGTTTCTACATGTCTCTACGAGACAAGTTAGCAACTAAGGGTGGAGAGACATCGATAGATGCTGCATATACTTCACCTCCATGAGTCCCTAAGTATCGCTACCCATCTACATAAGTATTGCCATCACTTGCCTCGTTGACTGACAAAGTAATGTCCTATACTTTAAGGGAATTATTCAACTTTTTAGTTCCATTATCATCATCAGCATCCCTGTATTGGATCGAAGATTCACCATAATCTACTAAGTCCTCATCATCATTATCTAAAGCTACCACTAGTGTAGTAGGATCATCCAAACGAACCCTGAAGCTCAAGTTAACGGCATCATCCTTCTCGCCAACTACAACAGGAAAGCCCGTCTCAACCTACAAGAACAAAGAAATAAAATATATATATATATACATATAAAATAGCATGATGCATTTAATAAAGTTACCCCCTAAATGAATGTTCGCTTAGTTTGTCTCGAGTCCACTAGTGGAGGCGAAAGGTGGTTGTTCTTAGACTTTAAAGAAGGGTTCACTCTTGTTGTCCTACTAGAACAATCTAATTGTTTAATAGCCCTTCGTGAATCTCCACTACCTTTAGACTTAAGCCTTAAGAGTTTAAAAAAGAATTCATAATGATATACAATAGGTGTATTAAGTGTATCACGTACTGATGCAAAGGCATAAGCTCAGAACGCATCCAAGCAGTTTGTCAAATGTGTCAGCCTTCTAGGGGAAGCAAGCCCAAAGCAACCAATAGAAGGAAAGAACAATTGTCACTTTCTAGGGTAAATCACCCCAAAGTCATTTAGACATAGTGAATGGCACTAGGATTCAAAACTCTTAGTTATGGTAATCAGGCGAGGTACTCCTTGATCAAAACCAAGTTGATGTGCAACTCGATGGGGAGAGTATACCATGACTCTTCGCTCTAAGAAGTAATTGGCTGAGTATTTATTGTCAAAAAGTAAAGGCAAGCTCCCTAGAATACATCATAAGAGGAACCTGGCTTGAGAGTCGAAGATAATTTCTTGATTTTCCACCAAGGTAACCTCATCATCTGAGCCAAGAGGATAAAGTCTATTACTGTCTTCATATCCTATAATTTGCTCAACATAAGGGTGGAATGTGAATTTACCCTCAATGTCAATGAGCTGCAGGAGTGACTAATCAATTGATCGCTCAATCCAGGCCCATGCCCTAGGAAGAGTAAGACTGGGTTAGTCTTGTACAGTAGGAGAAGAAAAATGTCTTCGAATCCGCTCGTAAAAGAAAATTTAAAGAAACACCAAGTTTACATGTGAAATGATCACATATCGATGTTTCAAATGTATGGAAGCATGATGATATAAGTCTAAGTGCCAATAAAGTGAACCCAAGTAAAAGGAGCCTAGAGTGAATCGCTCACCCTAGGCAATGCGTATGGCTAAGAGGAAGAGTTGTGAACTAACACCTTCCTTAGGCCCTCTAGGGAATACAAACAGAGAAAACCAGAACATAACGAAAGCGGAAAGTTCATACCTGCAACGACGGGACAGAGAACGTATGGGTAAAAGATATAACTACAACACTTGAATTAAAAAAGGGGGAAGGGGGGACATGAAAATACTTACTCTTTCCTATGAGTTGGGCCTAGAACCTAAGGTTTGTCATTCCTTCATTCCTCAAAGAAGTATGTGAGCTAAGAAGCAAAACATGGCTTCCTCTTCTTAGTGCGGGTAGCTTGTATGCTTCGACTTAGATTGGACTTTATCTCTTTTTCTACGAGGGCACAAAATCAATATATTCAATATATGAAAGAGGAAAAGCATTATTGAAGTAATTGTTGTCATTACCTCTCTCATGCATGAAAAAAATATGCAAATTGAAAGGGCAACCACCTAGCGTAGTTCTAACTTTTGACAAATCAAATTTGCAAAAAGCGTAAGAGCCATGAGGTTTTAATAAATAAATTCCTCAACATGCTACTTGTCTAAGGAACCATGCTATCGACCTCAATTCAATGTAGCATATATGAGCATTAAGGAGGGAAACACATATGTACATGTAGGAACAATAAAAAGGAATAAAGAAATTGAATCTTTGATCACCTGGCCGCTTATTGAAAAGACTTAAAATAAGAGTGTGATGATCAAGATCTAAATATGCATGACTTCCTTTTAAGGAAAATTTAGTTTATCTCGTGATGCTACAATCTATGTTGTAGCAAAGATATAATGCATGGAAACTCATTCCTAAGTAGTTATTCACAAATATTTTTAAAGATTATATTCCTAAAGATACCTCTTCAAATATTGACGGTGTAGAAGGAACTATGCACAAAGACTACAACAAGAAAGACTAAAGGAGATTTTATGTTTGCTAGTAGATTTGACTAAGTCCATATATTCTATCAAAGAAAAAAAAATTGTTGCTCTTCACAATTAATGTTACAATTATAAATTCTCTACCATGTTATAAGAACAAAGAACTAATAAGGAAAGAAGAGGATAACCATTCATGAGGGGACCATGATGCGCTAATAAATCGAATGCCCAAAGCTACTGCTTCTTTTCTTCCCAAAGAGTTGTTACTGGTGGTAACCATTGGTTGTTTTCACAATCCTACAAGAGATAAACACGGAATTTGAAAAACATTAAAAGGAATGCATGGCAAAGAAAAGGGATTAGATGAATTATGGATGATTTGAAGTCCTTATTGATGAACTTAAATTTGAAAAGTGAAGGCCTCATGGTCATTTGCTCAAACGCTTATCTCTAATGGATTGCTTAACCAACTTATCAACTCAATACATTCCTTTGCTTATGTTCATCACTAGAACAAATAGAATGTGAATGATTCAAATTCGGGATGAGAAGGAAACTAGACGATTCATGCATCTATAAATAGCCGACGTGAAAGATTTTAAAGATATAGATGAAGAATAAAATAAGGATATGATGAATATTGGCAAAGGGACAAATGATGTTTGCTATAACAAGATTACAAGATGTAACACAGATAAAATATGTGAAAAAAGAAAATTTTTTTAGATTGATCTTTTTGGTTTACAACAGAATTTTATAAAAATAAAAAAAAAAAAAGAACAAGAACAAGAACAAGAAAAGAAAAGAAAAGAAAATCAAATCAAATCAAAAGAAGAGTAAGGACTTATGGCTCTAAGATTACTAAGCATGAATTGATGAAATCTTCAAGTTGTGTTGTCTTTTATTTTCTTCTTCATTTTTTGTTGCTAGATGAGGACTAAATGAATTCAAAACTGGGATGAGAAAGCTTGAAGAATTGCACTTATAGTCGATACGATTAGAGTTGTGAAGATAAAGTCTTCAAGATTTAATTGATATTTGATTAATTTGAATGGCTATGTTGATATTTTTTCAAGATAAAACAATAACAACTATTATGAAAAAGATTTGAACTTGGGATAAAGGTTACATAGGTGTTCCCCAAACCAAGAAGGATTTCAAATTTTTAGACCCATAATTTTATACATGGGCTTTATATATATATATATAGATGGAAGCATAGAGAAGCTTAAAAAAAATAAAAAATACAGTACTATACCGTGGGGCCATTGCCCTCACACCCCTATGCTATCTCTGTGTAAGACAATGTAACTCTTGCAATCTTTGCAAAGGGGCAAATGTTGTTGTTTCATTTCGCAATGCGCTAGAGCTTCGCTCCACTTCATAACAACACTACCCCATTTACTAGTATAAATGGTACACACACACACACACACACACACACACACACATATATATATATATATATATATGTATATGTGCATATAACATGCCCTGATGAGATGTTCTAAAAGCTTTAGATTCCTATGAATGCTCCAATGGTTTACCTTTTCTAACAATGATTATAAAATAAGGAAGAAATACCGAGAAAATCCACTACATACATATTATTTAGCGAATTAATCCCATGGGAGCAATAAATCCATAGTGCTACATAAAGACATATCGAAGTATGTATTCTATGGTAGCAAAATAAATACTAACATATTATGCTCAACTTGCTAGTAATCCAAAAAAAGCGTCAATTCCATAAATATTGGGAGTAATCAAGCAAGTAAAGTCAATATTCAGTGCATCTACATAACAAATGAAGAAACAACTTCTAGAAATGCCCAAAACCCCTTTAAATGTGTCCAAGGGACTTTTGGTTAAAAGGAAAAATGTAGAGGACTAAAAATTATTATATTAGTTATTGGGATAAGTCTATTATTTATTTAGGCTTAACTCTTTGGGCCAAGTGATAAGGCCTAAAGAATCCAATCCGTATTGGAATGATTAAAGGAAATTTGACTTGTTGAGCTTGGAATAGGGATCATTGGATCAACCTGTTTGCCTTCAACTTTTCTCAAGCAAGCTCATGCACTTATAAGGCAGGTTACTAGCTTTAAGCCCATTAGTTAGCTCATTCTAGAGCTAGATAATTATGAATTGAGTAAGCTCCATTTCATTCATTGATCACCTAAATGATCCAACTGATACCATCATACCCAAAAGCCTATAAATATCCAACATTTCCTCATCATTTGAAACTCTAGGAGAGAGATTAGAAAAATGGTATTTCACTGTGAAAACTTTGTTCTCTAAGATCAATTAGCATTCAAACAAATAATTGATCCCATTCACTCAAGTTATAAGGTGAATACTTGAGGTCTTTTAAGATTGTCTTGTCTATCACTTGTGTATTTGAGACACTGAGATCACATATTCCCCCTCCCTACCTTATTCTCACCTAATCATCCTTTTAGGTAACAGTCTCATGACATTTCTTTGAAATTACATATAGCATATTACTTACGCAGCATGTACATGATGACTTTAATTGAATCCCTACATCAACAAATACATATAAACTAAATAATTTGAGTTTTTTTTTTTTTCCTTTTACTTTGCTAGCAATTTTTTAGTGACAAAACATAACGTACTTTACATATCTATATCATACTTTTTTTCCCAATTAATAAATGGTTAGTTAAATCAAATTTTTATTAGACATATAGCATAGGTATGTGTAAAAGAGTACAAAACTCCTTAAGAAAAGAAATAATGCAAGTATGGTGAAAGCAAACAAAGAAAAATGAAAACATAGGTATGGAACTGTATAAAGAAGTGATGCAAAATACAATATAGAAACTATCAAAAGCCCAAGGTGTAATAAGATCTAATAAATATATATAGGAAATATACACAAAAGCATAGACATGTATTGTTATGTAATTAACCTCTTTTTCTTAAACCCATTTTTTAATGAAGTATCATGATTCATGAGTTTGAAGGTATGAAGAAGTATTTAACTTGGGCTTACAATAAAGTGAATGGCATCAATAAGTGATTGTTCATAGAGCAAGGTATTTCCTAAAGGTGGTTTTAATCTCCCGTAAGCAAACTAAATAAGAGCTTATACGACTCTTTTGATGATGGTCATGATAGATCAAAATTAGTTAAGATAGTTAAACCTTTCAAATACATGGAGGTCTATGACCATGTTAGAGTGCACTCTTAAGGAATATTGGGTTTAGAATAATCCCAAGTAAAACATGAAGATATGGTTAGCTTACCATCCAAAATATGAGCAAGTATGAGAAAATAAAGGATGATTGAGGCTGCATAGGCGCATTATGAGAGAGGAACCTCCTATGTCGTGACAAATAGTATAATAGGAAAAAGTTGTAGTCTCATCGAGACATCTAAATACTACCTAATTTGCTAAATAAGAAAAAGTAATTTTTATTAATAACTAAGTTCACGTTGATAAAGTTTGAGAGAAGGATTGATCATTAGGAGAAGAACATTATTGCTAGTAAGGCAATTATGTCTTAAGCTACTTTGTAATAAGACTCTCTTGTATCCTTATAGAATAAACATAAGTGTGTAGACCTTACCATTAGACCATTCCTCAAAAGGAAATCTCAAAAGACAAGAAGAGAAGGTGAAGGCAAGAAAGTCCTATGGAAGCCTCGAGTCCAAGTAGAGACGATCTTGGATTGGAGATATATAGCAATTAAAAGGGTTTACAATTATTCGATGTGGATGATGGCTACTTTGTAATAAGACTCTCGTATCCTTATAGAATAAACATAAGTGTGTAGACCTTACCATTAGACCATTCCTCAAAAGGAAATCTCAAAAGACAAGAAGAGAAAGCGAAGGCAAGAAAGGCCTATGGAAGCCTCGAGTCCAAGTAGAGACAATCTTGGATTGGAGATATATGGCAATTAAAAGGGTGTACAATTATTCGATGTGGATGATGGCAAGAGTTTACCTCACAACGAGGACGTGAATTTAGGCAGATGAAAATATTATATTCCGTAAGTTTGAAACATAAGTAAAGGTGTTTAACATAAGCTCATAATGAATTATCATCAATAAGTAGTTTATTCATGGATGAGGTATTCACTAAAAGCGAGTTTGTGCCTTTTACGAGCAAACTTGTTGGGAACTAATATCAATCTCTTTATAATAGCTATGGCAAGCCAAAACAAATTGAGATAGATAAGTATCCCTAACATATAGAGACTTATAACAATACCAAAAGGCATTCCTAAAGAATTATGGACTTAGAATAGTCCTACATAGAGTGTAAAGGAAATGATATTTTACTAACCAAAATATAGAGAAATTTATGTGTTTATCATTAAAATTAATAAATACTATACAAATACACATTAAATAAAAAATATTATAAAAACACTATTGTTGTGTTATTGTTATATTGCATCTTAAAAATATAATATAACTATTTATATTAATATTAAATCTTCAAAATGTAATACTAATATAATATTTATCACTTATGTTGCATCTTAAAAATGCAACATTAATGTATTTACATTTATATCCTATCTTAAAGATGCAAATAACCATCGTATACAAATATTAAAGATACATACAAACAATCATATCCTTTTTCAAAATATGACATAACAACAATATTTTAATAATTTTTTTTATATAATTTATAATTACATAATTTTTTTAAATCAATAAACATATATTGTAACTCCAAAATATGAAAAGATAAATGATAGTCAAACACCAAATAAACATACCATGGTAAAGAAACCTCCTATCGCATGGCACAAGCACCACTTCCACACTCAAAATGCAACATTAATGTATTTACACTTATATCCAATCTTGAATATGTAAATAACCATTATATGCAAATGTTAAAGATGCATACAAATAATCATATCTTTTTTCAAAATATGACATAACAATAATATTTTAATAATTTTTTTATATAATTTATAATTACATAATTTTTTTTTTAATCAATAAACACACACACACACACATATATATATATATATGCACTGAAAGGGAAGCAGATAATCAAAGTGGAACCATCAAGTGGATTGAAAGGAAATAAGCAACCACAAAGAAAGGCCATTAAATTAAGGAATAATTTATAAAGTAATGAATGACGGCGGCATAGGTATTAAAAACGACAAAACCAACACAAGACGGCAAATAATGGTCTATAGAAAAGAAAAAAAAAATCTGGCTAGCATTACAAGAGCCATCATCCGTCACCCATGTGGTGATTGCTTTTTCCTCTCGGACAACACAAGAATTAAAAAAATGAATCATCAATCATCAAACCTAAGAGGACGTTGCTGAGCTGTCTACTGTCCCTCTCAATCCTTCTGTATCCATCTAGCACTATCGACGTGAGTAAATAATAAATATCAATCAAGATATTGCCACGTAGTTTAATCACCAATAAACTATTTAATTTACCTAATGGTTAGTCAAATATGGTTGACCTAATACACTACTACGCGTAATGCTCCTGCACCTCCAACATATGGTAATCATAATAGAATTTGTCTTCACATGCATTGATCTCGTTCACATAGATTTAAGGTGAAACCATATCGTATCATTATCTGAAAAACATTCAAAAGAACATGAAACATATAATATATAAAATAAACAAACAGATAATGGAGACGCACAAACTTATCATCATTTATCTAAATTCCATGTTTTACCATTTGTCTTCGAGAGGCAAAAACTGCATATAAATTTACCCCTTCTTTGAAGAGTTACTATCTGTATGCACCTTCCAGGACTTGCAAAGAAACCAATTACATACACACTACGCATTACCCAGAACAATTATCTCCAAGATATTTTAGAGAAAGGCAACAAATCTCAGAATGACAGGCAAAAGTAACAATAGAAGGAATGAATACAAACCCCGAAATAGTACTAAAGATAACCCGAAAACCTCGAATTCCCTCTTTTTCGTGGGCACAGCTCAACGCCCATCTGCTGATGTGAACGAGCTTGCAAAACCCGGTGGCCGGTTTGGTATGCTTGTCTGTGTATTTTCCTCACTTGGCACATAGGATGAAGATGATTCATCTATGTTACTACCCTCCTCAAACTGTTGCCACTTCTTGAGTGCTTGCGGTAATGTCATGTCAAGGTCAATTCCATAAATATCCTCTGAATCAGTCTCCGATGGTTTCCAGAGCTCTATAAGGGAGGATAGTACATTGACTGCATGGCCCATATCAGGCCTTTGGTACGGTTCCCTCGCACAGCAGTGACAAGCAAGCTCTGCAACAGTACTAATACTTGCTAGAGTTTCCTCATCACAATTTATAGCTGGATCAATAGCTTTCCGGAATGAATCTTTATTGAGATGCATCCTCCGGAACCACGTTGCAAGGTGTATGCTATCCTCAGGCTGTGTTTCATCGAGTGCTTTTCGCCCCGTGATCATCTCCATTAGGATAACACCAAAGCTAAATACATCAACTTTGGTAGTCACTCGTCCAGTCACTGCCAAGTCATATTTTATAATATAATCCTCCTTGCCAATCATGAGAATGCGTGCTACAACCATGTATATTAATGCTTTTACCACCAACTATACCACCATCAACAATTCGTAGAAATATTTTGCACATCAATCTCTCTTGCAAAATAAGCTTTCTAAGTACTCCATTTCATATGTAAGAAGATTAATTCTTTTTTCTTTGGGTAATTTAAGAAGATTAATTCTTACCACAATGGATGGTTAGAAATCAAAGCAAGTCATATTATCAACTAATTGAGGCATTTTAACAGTAAATATAACCACAAGGCAGAAACTCATACCAATGCTTTCTCTGTTTTATTACAAATATTTTCAGGGTTTAAAGGACAAAAGCAGTACTGAGTTTATGATCCATAAAACATAATTTAAAGAATTTATTCTCTCTACAAACGTTAATGTGTATTTCAATGTTAAGTACTATTTGCTTTCTGCAAAGCACTAAATAGAAAGCTGATTTTCACTTCAAATTCTTCACCTTGTGATTCCTACTGAAATTCAATTCCTAGGGTAATACATGCAAAGAAATATTGGTTGAGGAAAGTCGTATTTTAAGTCTATCACACCATCAAGCTATGAAGTTCTACATACAAGCACACAAGTTGCCACTCATCATTAATATTTTGAAATCACCTAAGAGCATGGTTTCTCTACACAAAGAAATTAGCAAGAGCAATGGCATTTCAAATTCAGGAGTCTTAGGACACTTACCTGCATATTCTGGTGCTAAATATCCAAATGTTCCAGCAAGACGTGTTTCAATTGAGCCTTTTCCTTCTGGAGCAAGACGAACAAGGCCAAAGTCTGCCACTTTGGCCCGCATATCATCTCCAAGAAGAATATTGGATGGCTTAAGATCACGATGAATGAAAGTTTGATGTGCTAGGCTGTGAAGATACTCAACACCTCTGGCAACATCCAAAGCAATGCTCAGTCTTCTTGTCCATTCAAGAGGCTTCAATCCTTCCTCTCTCCAATTGAACAAATGTCGACTAAAAGTTCCTTGAGGCATGTACTCATAGACAAGAAGCCTCTCATTTCCATCCAAGCAATAGCCCAACAGTGAAACCAAATGTCTGTGTCGAACCTTAGTGAGAACAGCAATCTCTGCCTTGAATTCTGTCAAGCCCTTCTCAGCAACAACTCCTGACTCCATCCTCTTCACTGCTATCTTTGTCCCATCATGCAGTTCTCCCTTATAGACAGTTCCAAAACCTCCTTTTCCAAGTATATTATCTTCACTGAAGTTATTGGTCACATTCCTCAACACTTGTATAGAGATGACCATATTCCCGGCTTCAACAACTTGAACATCTCCGATTCCACTGCTTCCATGACTGTGTGTTTCACTTGTGCTTCCATTCGCATTTGCAGCTGTAACAGTAATTTTGACACCATTTTCTCCAGAATGACGGGGATGTACCACCATTACATTTTGAGGACTTTGAACTTTCCCTGAACGAGTTGGTCTTTTCTTAGCTAGACAGAATATGAGCAACCCAACCAATGCTACCCCAAATACACCACCAACAAGAGAACCAATGATCACTCCAACAGACTTCTTTTTACTACCTTCAGCAACTGGACTGGAGGGCGTAGGAATTCCAGGTGTTCCAGGTGTCCCAGGTGAAGGGGGTGTTATATCCTTTCCTATGTTAGTGTTTCCAACAGTTTTTACTACTACATTGCTTTTGAAAGATGGAATTTTCCCAGACAAATTGTTGTTGGAAACATCTACCAGTTCCAAATTAGGTAAGCTTGTCAGCTCAGTAGGTATTGGGCCAGTAAGATTGTTATCAGCAAGTATCAACTTCTGCAGTGTTGTGATATTAGAATAACTAGGAGAAATTGTGCCTGAGAGACCCTTATTTTGGAAATTAATGACAGTAATATCCTCCCCAGTGCACGTAATCCCCAGCCATGATGATGATTCACAAGGATTATTGCCCTCCCATTGTTGTGCAAATGTTAAAGGATAACCCATGGGCTGAGCAATCGACAACAGTATATCAACACGAGAGTCACAATCAGTGCCAGGAGTCGATGAACAAAAGCTATTTATGCCTGCCATATCCACACTAACCAACTTGGGAAAGGCAGGCATAGGACCTTGAAGATTATTATTTGATATATTCACAACTTTCAGGTTAGGAAGCTTCACTAAGGACTCTGGAACAACACCAGTCAATTCATTATCCCTCAAGCTCAAGTCCCACAATTTATTCAAATTGGATAAATCGGGTATAGGACCTGTGAACTTATTACCATGCAACCACACCTCTCCAAGATCAGTCATCTTAGCTAAAATGTCTATGGTCCCATTAAGCTTATTGACATTGTCAAGACTATTTAACCAAAGCGACTGAATAGAAAACCCTATAAAACTAGAAGGCAATCCACCTACAAGGTTATTCATTGCCAAATGAAGTTCAATCATACCCGGGAAAGTGCTGGCGTTAATAAAATCAGGTATTTTTCCAATTAGATTGGCACTATTGGCTGAGAAGTTCTGAAGGGCAGTGGCATCCCGTAGGCTCTCAGGAATTTCCCAAGACGAAAAGTTGTTATTGCTAAGGTCCACGGCTTGGAGAGATGACATACGACTGAAGAAATCAGCCGGTATTGAACTAAATTTGTTGGTGTGAAGAAGCAACACCTGTTATATTTTGCACAAAAGCATACGTGAGTTTTTCTTTGTTGATGGGTACCACATATGAATTCTAGTAAAAGATATTGCAAAAACAACAAAGGAAAATTTCACAAAAGTATTACGGATTTATAATAGAAATGAATCTAGATGATGCAATAATTATCATCAGGTTTCAAGCTAATATGAAACAGAATATTATGCAATTTTCTTGTTCTTTTGGTTGAACCTAAAAGTAAAACTAAAAAAAGAAAACCTGTTATTACTAAACATACTTATCTCCAACTGAACCCACTAACAAATAAAAGGGAAAAAAAAAATCAAACGCAATTTCACGGTTGATTATACAGTTAATTCGACAGGAAAACTCTTGTACCTGCAATTCAGACAAGCCAGCGAGACTCGGAACATCACCATCGAGCTGATTGCCCATAACCTCGAATACTTGAAGCTTAGTGAGGTTTCGAATATCAGAAGGAAGACGACCACTAACGTTCTGCCTACCAATTTGGATACGAGTCACCCTCTTATCACTAGAGCATCTAACATTCATCCATTGACAAGGATCTGAATTGCTCCAGTCAAGAGAAGGGGGAAGTTTGAGATTATCTTTTAGGGCTTTCATGGCAACAACATCTCCTTCTGCTGTCTGAGCAGTGACAGTGATGGAGAAGACGGATAGGGAGGAAAACAGAGCCAATAGACAAAGACCCATTAGACCCGTTCGCGGTTCGGGAGGTTTCGCCTGAAGAATTCTGGAAAAGGTCATCGCTTTAGGGTTTATTTGTGGAGCTGACATTCTGGTTGTCTACGTCTCCATGAGTATGTTTGTATGTCTAGCTTAATCATCGAGAAACAGCGGCGGAGATTGAGGTGAAAAAGAAAAAAAAAAAAAAAAACAAACTGGAACAAAGAGAGAGAGAAAGGAGTGTAGTCA